>SNQJ01S0081217.1:0-16602 GCA_010110895.2 Picea sitchensis
AGTGCTACAGACATGTATCTTGAAGTCAAGTCATTCCATGTGTGAAAGATTTCCTTTTTTTCTCAAGATCATCACTCTGATAGTTCATTAAAGAGAGTTCCTTCATATTTTTCCTTCACATGTTAAGTATTTCTGAATGAAGAAATCAAAATCTTTCTAGGAGTCATCAAGCCAGGTCTTCAATACACCCTTAGTCTCGTTTGGATTTTACTGCGATTTAAAAAAAAATATTATTGTCCACCCTTTTTCCTTTTAATATCTAACTTTTGAACTAATTTTCCCCTTTTCTCTCCAACCCTACAACGAGAGCCATCGATTCTTCTCTCACTGTAATTTTGATGTCCCTAATGCGTATTTTTCTTCCACCAAACGTTTATGCAAATACTCTTGTCACAACAACATTGTGACCCTAAAAAATTTCAAACAACTGCAATAACCCTACCTTTTGAAATATAACCCTGCAAGTAGAAACTATGTTTCCATATCCCTTGTCTATAAAATCTTCCAGGTGCCAAGTTTGATTCTCTTCAACAAGTGAGGTAAAAGGGAGATAGGAGTGAAGATCAAGTGGGGATTATGATGAGGAAGAGGTTAGAAAGTGGTGATAGAATATGCAGAGGTTATGAAGTGTTGATAACCCCTTTTAATTCAAGAATTCAAACATTTGGAAATGTCATATCAGAGTCATGGTTAATGATATCCTTCTATTGTACTGATGACATTCCATATGAGAATGAATATCTATAAATGATGTTGAATATTCGTGATATAGGCTTATGGTAATCGATGTTTTATTTAATTACTATGCCTGAAAGATGGGAAATCATATGACAAATCATGAATAGGTTTATGGAATATGATTATCACATAATCATAATTCCATTTGATTTTGTCTTGACTTGTTCATGACTGCAGAGGGGACAATAGGAATGATTTTAGGGATGATTTTAGAAAATCATGGAATGATCAAGGTAACCAGGAATAGTTGTTAGGATACCTTATGATATATGGAAAATGACATATACATATAAGTTGTATTGAAAATTAACTCTAGTTTAACAAGTGAATAATAATAAAAACTATTACATGCTAGTTATTATTATCAGGAAATACCAACTCTGTAACCTGGTTCCAATTTGAAGATTCTACATATTTGAACCAGTGGTTATTTTGATCTGACCTTGATTACTGGAATATTATTTGATTCCATAAAATGACTGTGTTTTTTTCTGAAGTGCATGAAGTCCTTTAATTACATAAATTTAACAGTGCTCCTGTGCAATAGTGAAATACAATTACGATGTTGCTTATTGAAGAAAGAAAAAGAGTATGATACTGTTGCAAAAATTGAAACTTGCTATGACCATTGATCATTGGAAGAGTGACTAATTTACGTTGACTACTGTCTGAGAATCTGCAGGAAATTTTGACAATGCTGAAATGGTGAAATATTTCAGCCAAATACCTAGTTTTCAAGCAAAGCTCACATTTAGATGCTCTAGGAATCCTGGTTTTCACTTTATGAACAATATTTTATCTTTTATTTATTTATTTTTCTACACTATCCTATTCTTCTTGAAAAATATAAACCTATTTCAAGTGTAGGAATACTTCCAATGAATCCATTCACTCAACAAGATCTTTGTTAAACTCACATCTAAGTATGAAAAGTGTACCTTAATAAATACTAGAATATGAGAGTTCAACTGCTTTTGTAGAGATGGTGCCAAGAATTGTTGAGATATGGAGTGATGAAGAGTAGTGACTGATTGAAACCAAACTTCAGTGCAATCCTTGTTTCCTTTATTTCCTGTAGTTTTCATGTCATGAAGTTCTTTAGAAAATTGATCATCATATTCCTGAATACACAAGGGATCTAGTGATAGGAATCCAAGAAACTCTTCAATTTTTGGCTCTAGTATCTTCTCCTCTTCAAATATTATCCATGACTCGTTGATCTTCACTACAAATTGATGATCAAAGAGAGATTATAGTTCTTCTTCTTGATATTTCCCATGGATCCTTTGCTCCTCTTTGACTCCTTGAGATGTAGATATATTTCTAATTGCAGTCAAAATTTGTTCTTACTGAGATGCATGTATGGTTCCAATGGTTTTCATGTTTTGAGAGATCTCTTCAAGTAAAATTTCCTCTTTTGCTCAATGAATTCCATATAATTCTTAAGTTCTTCTGGTTGTTCTAGAGGTAATTCTTATGAATGGATTAGTATATCATTTTTTATTTATAAAAACAATGACTTCTCTACCTTAAAGAAATAAATGAAATCAGAAACAAACACACCAAACCAAACAAAATTAAAGCAAAATCTGATCATGTAATCAAATTCCCTCATGCTAGTAAGACCCTGTTGTTACTAGGTTGTCTGTTGACATGAGTTAGCTTTCTTTCCATGAATAAAGAACTCACATAAAAAGAAACACACTTATAATTCCAACATGACGAGGGCTTGGAGATACCCACTAAAGTGGATGCGCAAGTTCTTACCTCTTTTATTGTGATTTGTCCTCCTCTAAGTCATAAATATTGGCGAAACAAAGAAAATGCAAACAATAATTTGATAACAGAAAATGAAAATCAAGGAAACAAAAAAAATCTTGCAATTTCAAGAGTAATTCCTTTAGTTCCTCCCCGACAATGGTGCCAAAATGTTAGGTTGATCTAGTGGTATATATTCCTCAACATTTAATTATCAATATAGGTAGGTAAACTCATGAGACACAAGCATAATATGTGTAGAACTAGTCTTGAAATTGCCTATGAATTCCTTCTAAAACCAAAACAATAAAATGGCAGACTCACAAACAAAAATGGTTCTCTTGGCCACGATCACTCAGATTTAACTGTCAATGGTAGGAACTTAGATTACAAGTAAATATTTCACTCATAAAGTATTCCTACTTGCAAACACACTCTGTTTAGTCAACCGGTCTTTAATACCAACAAGGTTTATCTCAAAGTGTGAGTTAAAAGATTGTCTGGAAACAAACTAAGCAATAAAGAAATGCACAAAAAAAAAAAGATCACAGACTTGATCCAATTCTGAGTACATTTTGTGGTAAGTATTTGTATGGAACATTAAATGAAATATTGTTCAATTATGTTGAGTATCTTTAACTTCTACATTTGGAACAATTATTATTCACCATACTCATAGTGGTTGTTGCATGTAAATTACTTTAAAGTAAAACTCTTAACCTACAAGAAATTGTGACAACAAATGTGAATCTACAGGAAATGAATGTAAGTAAAGACAAATACTTCTAAAACAACTATGAAATTACAACACATACCAGGGGGCCCTCCTGGAATGTGTTGTTAAGGAAAACGAAGATTGTAACAGAAATATTAACTCATAAAATTTAAGTCAAAACTTCATTTGTATTAAACCTCAGGGAAATTCAGTAGTTGTAATACAATTATTGGATCATAATAATAATATTATCACTCTCCTTGAACCCTTGTACTATTATTTTAGGACATATTTATACTAAATATTTAGTAACCAATTCCCCAATCCTAGAGCTAACCAATCAAATCCAAGCTAGGTTTTACAAATTAGGAAAATTGAAAATTGACCGCTACAGGAAAATTTGGAAATTCTATTATGAAGAAATGATCGTACAACCTAGGTCTTTCAATTTTTGGGGAATATGCCTCATGTTTCTCCTAAATTAGCTTGTTCTTCACAAAACCCATGTTGCAAAATTTTATGATTCGTCCTTGTCGCTCCATAAAAAAGCCTCTCAGTATCACTGCTCGAAAACTCTGTTTTCAAAAACAAATTACAGGAAAATCATTTAGATCTCCATTGTAGTGTTTGAAATAGATTTTTACTTGATCTTCTATATTGTTTCCCTGGTATTCTAACAAGCTGATCCTTGTTCTTTTCTTCTAGCATTGAATCCCCAAATCTATGAGTGGACTATGTATTTACTGTAATAATTGTCTGACGGTTTTGACTTGCATTGATTGTCGAGTGTTGAGTGCCATGGGAATGATAAGATAGGTAAATATCCCTCTCCTAGTATTGGTTAAGTACCTACAAGTGGAAAATATTCCTTAGAATGAGTGAAGATATTCTAACCACCAATTCCTATAATAACTGGTAAAACAAGGTCAATTTCTATAATAACTGAAATGTAGGAGATTTTCTTGCAAAAATAAATTTAATTATAATTTACAAGAAAAACTAAGAGTTTTAATCTAAGGGACAACTTATTACCTTATTATTACCCATTATTCCATCAAGTAAGTGGAAAGAGACAAAAATGGAAGATGTTAAGGTAAAAATGCCGGAAAAAAGGATTGTTGAAAAGATCAAAATTGGCACCCAATGCTCTATTCGGATATGGGGTCAACCTAATACTTCTTGAGGTTTGATACCTACATCAAGTCTTCATATTATAGGAAACCCTAAGGTGTAACAAGTAAATTCCCCCGAGAGACACTTATATTTTCCAAGATCTAGGTGGTGAAAAGAGTGTATGACTAGCCCTTCAAGTACCAATGAGTAGCTTCTACTCTATCCTAAGGTAAGAGATAGAAATCAAATTAATATTTGCTAGAATAAATACCCTAGATATAAACATAAAAGTATAAGGATTATAAGGGAGTTACCTTTTCCTATGAAGCTCCTCCACTTGTAGAAATTTATTTCTCTTGTGGCTCCTTGCTAGCTTCTCCATCCACCTTCATCTATTGTATGAAAACACTCTTTCTAGACTCCTCACAAATGAATTCTCAACAAAAATACTAATGTGAACTAATAACACCAATAAAAATAAGCTAACATATTTCTCATATTCTCTAACTCTAAATGAAAAGTGAGGAGGTTCCCTCCTTATATAGATAAATAGATGCTCAACACAATGGGTAGAAAACCATGTGCTAGTACAATACCATGTGGAAATACAATGTGCTCAAGAAAAACCATGAGCTAAAATAAGAGGTACTCTCAATACCATGGTCCACAACCACTACAATCCAATAAAATAATATATCATGGAATAACCACCTCAACCAACTCCACATGTGAGTGGAATAGTCAAAGAGAAGAGGAGCACTCCAAAATATGCTCTAACAAGCCACATGTGTGGCCCCAATATATGGGATTTTGAGTGGTCAAATTGTAACGATAATTTTCCCATGACACATTTCAACAACCTCATAAATAAGTATTGTTTACCTGATTTTATATTATGACCCCATTTAGTAAATCCCACAGACACTCTACTTCTAATGACATTGATCTGGTAGGATTTTGGGAACTTTGTCAAAAAATAACTTCCCTAAAAAATGTGCTCTAATAACTCAATAACCACTTTTAACCACCCACATGTGTGAGAATAATCCTCCAAAAAGACTAATGTTCCCTCCATGAATGGTCCATGTGTCACATGATGATGATGTGGAGTCCTTGTCATCATCTAATGCACTATTACTTATTCCAAGGTGATGACAAGGAGAACCAGACATTGGAGGGCGAACCTTGGATGGACAATAGGAAGTYGAGACCGCAAACCATAGGTCATAAGGAAAAGAGCATTAAATCGTTGGGGAAACTGGGTAGGGGAAGAAAAAGTAGGTTGATGTGACCACATGAATARRGGAATGGGGGTCCAAAAACCATAGAACAATCTCATTTTGGCTCTTTATTTATCTCCCMTTTCCTTTTATTTATCTATTCATTTAATTGAACAAGTCCCTTTTCTTTGGATATTCATAGASAACCATGGGAATGGGGGTATTGTCCTTTTTAATGAGGTGGTATAACTCTAGCCTTATTATTTTTTGTTTTAACATTTTTTTTTTATCTTCACCTATAGCCTTTTTATATTTATTTAACTTAGGCTTACATCATTTTTCTTTTTACTTTGTCTATACCTTTATGGATGTCATTTGATAATTCAAACATGAACGAAGAATTATTTTTCATAGACAAGATGGAAGCAAGAGTGAAAAGGTGTAAAGGTGTTGGAATGGAATTATTAATTGATCTCATGTGATTTGAATCACACCCCCATCTAATTTCGTGGCTCTTAGACTATTACTTTTAAAAGGGAAACAAATTGTACTACAAAATAGGCTATGTTGGGCCCTTCATTTTTTAAGAGAACTTGATTTTGCAGGAAAGGCCAAAGTTTTGCGGGAAAGTGCAATAGCACAACGAAAGATTAGAAGCGTAGTAGAACAACTAGGATAAACGAAAGAGTTAATTGCAAGTGTGCCAACAGTGAAAACAAATCATGCACTATCTAGACAAGCAAGTGGAAAGAGCCAAAATATTTGAGTGCGGGAAAAGAGAAAGCGAGAAAATTAGTGTTCCATGGAATCAAGAAAAAATAATAGCATAATCAAGAAGTCAAGAAGCACCCCAGGAAAAACTAGAAATATGGGAATATGTAATGAGAATGGGTTGGTTATTATTTATAATATGCACTGTTAGACTATTACTATTATTACTATTGCTTTCTTTGTTATCAAGCTATAACCATTATTGTTACTATGWCTGGTGAGATAAGTTGTTGTAATGGGTTTTGTGGGAATAATTATTCTTGCACAGTAGCAATAGAGTTTGTAGTGGGTATTGGAACATGGAATGTGATGTATAAGCTATGATAAGAAGAATGTACTCAYGTGATAATGAATTATGAGATCTTGATAATACGAGAGATCATTTGGGCCCTAAAAATTTTGGTTATGATGTGTACGAATCTGTAGTTTCTTCATTCCATGATTACTTTTKTACTATGTATTTGGTATTTGACCATTATCTCTAATGTATGGACTTGTYTGTATGCTGCGAAACCTGGTTGATCTCATGTTTTTTATGTTTTATACTCTTGGTGATATAATTATTTATATGTTAAAGCATGAATCTGCATTATGTTGCRCCAGACTTGATGACACATCCTCTTTGATTCACTTCTCCTCACACAAGTCTCGACTGCGCTTCAGGTGATACCTCTTTCCCTTGTGGAAGGTTGAATATGCCAATGCTGCTAGACTACAATAATATCTTTGTTGGTAACCTCTGAGAAACCCAGTCTCCAATTTTGTACCAATGAATGGTTTTGTTGTCGGGACCATATTTAAGGTGAGTTTTCAGAGGATGCAACATCACATATTTAATTTTGGCATTGGTAATTGGTGGGAAAGAAGGTGTGACGAGTTTATTTTGAAAGAATATGAGTTACGACATAAATGTTTGAGGGTTGTGAAGAGCGTTGTATTTTACTTGGAACCTAGGAGAAACCAATACGAGATATTCTATATTTGATTCTTGGAAGAGGTATTTCAATGGCTCGACCAACTGTAAGAAGCAAAAGAATTCAAATATTGAGTCAAGAGAAGCTATAATTGAACTATTGAGTGTTTACTATCTCTTCACCAACTAAATCATCTGATTTCTAGAGCTGTGGATTTTTGGGTATAGACCACCTTGGAAGGATATATTATTGAATTTTCCATTGAGAACCACTGGTATTTTTCAAAAGAAAAAGTTGTATTCAACCAAGGATCATGAGGAATACTGTTGCAGGAAATACCCCTTTGGATTAAAATTTTGCTTGTGGAAGAGGGGATGTTACTTGTTCCAGTTGAGATGGTAGCATAAACCCCTATGCAAAGGAAATTTATCATAATACTGAATATACATCCTCCTATAATTTCCAAACAATTGCGGTCGATGTTAGTTTACACAGGATAGTATCGCAAGTTTATCATAAGTTTTTTTTTTTTACAAAAATTGACAAATTTGTAGTATCAAAAAGGCGCGGTCGAAACCATTGAGGAGTTACAAATTCCTTCAAAATTCATGCCAATTGAGGGCCTCAATGAAACCACTATTACAAGATACTAATGATTGTTTCAAATACTCAAACAAAAACTTCACATAAAACAACCTTATTGAAAACACTCAGAAGAAACTTTGATGATAAAAGTGAAGACAAAATGCATCTAAATTATCCAAATGGAGAGGAGCTTGTTGATTTGGATAAATTACGGGCTTGACCTCGTGTTATCATTAGTTGATATGTGGCATGTGATGTCTTCTTCTTTCTTACTAATGTCTAACATTTATTTTCACTTGTTGAGGTACTTGTGATGCTTGTATTTCCTGGATTGTCTTGATCTAGAGCTTCTATTTTTTCTTCATTGAATACCCCAACATCGTCAGCCTGATCTTCCCAACAAGCTAATGGTTGAGGAGAAAACATGACTCTAGGTCCCTCATCTGAAACTCGATGGGAATATGCCTCATTATCTAACTTATGATTTGATTATGGACTCTTGACTAATGATAACGGAGTTGAATGAGGAGGAAGATATGGATGAGACGTATTTTTGTTGGCTTGAGAGGGCTTCAAGATAACTTGATGGCCACCATTTGATCCCACCCCCCAAGTGGATTTTCGAGGCTTTCGATTCTTCTTGGTCCCTTTGGGAAAATGGGTTGCAATATGTCATGTTTCAAAACAAGATCTACAACACAAGGAAACTCTCTCATAGTCTAGTTTCTGAGACCAAGAATAATTTTTACCAGTAATAATAACTTCGACTAGGAATCCTTTATTGAATTCCATTTCCACGCAGATACAGGAAAAAGTGGAGGTGTTGTACTTAGAAGTTTCATGACTTTCATGGTGAAACTTTCCCAACGCCGAACCAATGGCTTCAAACGAAGGTAAACCCCATAAATCCAAAGGAAGGTTGGGAAGCCTCACCCAAACAAGAGTTTAGGAGAGATTGTCAGTAGCTAGATTGAAAGAAGGAGTCTAGGGTTTCATGTCAAAACCAGATTTTCCTTAAAACCATAGACCTGAGTTGAGAATTAGATCACGATCTTCCTYAATGTTGAACTCAACAATGAAGAATCCCTTAGCACAAGGATGAACGAAATMTTTCTGCTGCATAATAGGAATCCAGGTAGTCGAGATCCAACTGTTGAGATAAACTAACTTGCCAAAAACCATTGAAACGACAGAGAAAACTCACATATCTATATTATTCTACCTCCTCCTCAACATATTGAYCCATGGAAATGAAAAGTARAGGGGCTTCATGAACTATAAGATACAAAGAAGAAAGAGAAGAGCTACATTGAAAAACCTCACAGAAAGAGGCCCCATACTTCGAAGAAGAAACTGGTTTGGACAYCGAGAAGGAGGGAAAATCCCCACTGACTGGGGCACCGATAGAGAGGGACATAGATGTGGCCATTGTAGGTGAATAAGAATGAAGTGGGCTGCAATATTGACAAATTTTATCAGAATTTATGTAAGCATACCCACCCCATTGGAAAAGTTGTTAAATAAATATGAGGTTTTAAGTTGGACGCTAGAATGAAATCAAGCCTTCGATTCCCTCAAAGAAAAGCTAAGTACTTCTCCTATCCTCATCTACTCGAATTGGCAAGTGGAATTTCACGTACATATTGATGCTTCTAGTATTGCATTGGGGCAAATCCTTGCGCAACCTAGTGAAGGACACCTAGACCATCCTTTTTACTTTGCTAGAAGAAATATTTCTCAGGCCAAACACAACTACACTACAACTAAAAGGGACGGTTTGGAAATGGTTTACTCTTTACAAAAGCTTAGATATTATCTGCTAGGGAGTCACTTTAAATTCTTTACTGATCACTCTGCTTTGAAATATATTATTAATAGGCATGCATTAGAAGGTATAATTTGTAGATGAGTTTCAAGAATTTTCTTTTGAGGTCATTGTTAAGCCATGAAAATTAAACATGGGTTCAAACCATTTTTATAGAATAAAATCAGATAGTGGTGGAGTTGTAGATAAACTCCTAGATGTAGCTCTTTTCAAGGTTGAAAATATTCATGATTACTTGTGTGACATTGCCTTATTTATGAGCACAAGATCCTTCCCTGAAGGTTATTTCGTAACTCAAAAGCAATACCTAGTGGTTCGAGAAACAAACTATCAATTGATTGCAGGACACTTGTACAAATTAGGATTGGATAACATTCTTCGATGTTGCATGATTGACCATGAGAGATCATATATTCTCTAGGAGTGTCACAATGGAGTTGCGAGAGGACACATTAGCAGAAATGAAAATGCCCAGAAGGTATTACAAGTAGGATTATGGTGGCCAATGGTGTTCAAGGATTCCAAGAATGTGAAAGGGCATGTGATATCTATTAGTGAGTTTACAAGTCATCCCACTGCGATGAGTTACCATTACACCTTTTTCGAGCACTGCAAGCCTTTGAAAAGTGGGCTATTGATTTCATCGGTCCGATAAACCCCCCTTCAAGGTAATATAAGGAAAGATACATTATCACCACAACCAATTACTTGAATCGTTGGGCTGAAGCATAATATGTTCATGATTTTTCTATAGACACAACAACATGGTTCATTTTTGAGAATATAATTACCAGGTTTGGTTGTCCTCGGAGCTTGACCAATGATCAAGGGGATCATTTTATCAGTAACACTATCACGACCCTCACAAGAGATTTTTTTATTCAACACCATAAGAGAAGTCCATACCATCCACAAGCGAATGGAACAATAGAAGAATTCAAAAAGATATTAGAAAGGGGTTTAACCAAATTTTGTTGTGCCAATCGAGACGATTGGGATTAGAGAGTTCCAAATGTGTTATGGGATTACCAAACCACTACAAATATATTACACATGTATACCCCATTTCAATTGGTATATGGATGAGAAGAAATAGTGCCAGCTGAGTTTATAACTCCAAGTCTATTCATTTCGCAAGCTACTAAGATGTCCAATGATGAATCCCTCACAACATGGATTGTGGAATTACTAGAACTTGAAGAAGCTAGATTCTTAGAAGATTTTCATTAGATGGTGGAAAAGGATAGGAAAAAGGCTTGGCATGATTGACATATTAAGCATAAGTTGTTTGTGCAAGGTGACCAAGTCTTGTTATATGATAGAAAGTATCAAAAAAATTCGGGGAGTCTACAGATGCATTGGTTGGGACCTTTTATAGTTTCATAAATCCGTGGATTCGGTGTTGTTAGGCTCGCGCAAATAGGTGGTATTCTTCATCCTTAATGGGTGAATGGTGTATGCCTCAAAACCTACATTTATGCTCAGTAAATGCAATTGTGCAGTGCTCCTATACATGGGAGTGAATGTTGTAGGTAGGATTTCATTTGTTTCGCTATTCACATTTCCTGTTAATAAAATGGCGATGTGTTCGACTGTCACTTTTTGTAGAGTTTAGTTGTCATTGCCAATTTTTACAGCTCGAATATCACCTTTGTGGTCAGGGAGGTCTGCATCAAATCCATGCATATTTAGTAACTCTCAATTTTTAAATTTGTGATATCTCTCTGTCACATCGTTCATTAAGACCATTAGTACATTTTTCTCAGATGTTCCATCATTACTAGTTAAAGTCATTTAAGTCTCATCAACTATCATTACATTTTCGGTTCACCGTCGGTGGAGTCGTTAAACATTCTGGGTATTGTTTCCTATCAACACCCACTTAGTAGTCATGCTCTCTCTTACCCAAATCACCTCTTATATTCTGTTGTGTTCCGCTAATCATATCTGATGTTAGTGTCGAATTATATCCATGATGGTTTCTCTTCATGGTTAATGCATGTCGTCACCTCTTGATGTTGTCTATAAACTCATCTTCAACCTTCAGTTCACCATTATTTTCTTTCTTCGAGTCAATTGTATACTTCGCTCTGGAGCTTACTAAGCCTTCAACACACTCAACCCTCTCCTCTCGACCCCCTATTGTGTTTGTCTACTATCGTTGATTTCCGAATATGGGCCGACCATGCATCACTCGGGGTGCCATCCCTAATATTTGTATTCCTACTGAGTTTTTTTATACAAGAGTTATTGTCTTAGGCGACTTACAAGGGAAGGTAGAGAAAACTCACCTCATTGACATCGATTTCTTGGATGCTGACCTATTCCCGCAGATGAAATTCGAGGTCTATTTTGATAATGTTTCATTTCCCTCGAGAGAGGTTGGTATGGAGAAGAAGGTTCCCTTTGTACCACTATGGGAATCCACACTTATGAACTTACGTGACTTACCAGTGTTTAGGACCATAGGAGAGGTTGGGAGTTGTACCAAGTTCCTCATTAGTTGCATCCACAATGGTTCTTCCCTATGGTTGGACCATGAATATTTGATTTAGATGGAAGATATCCATCAACTCATAGGTCTATCCATGGAGGGTGACGATGTCACCAAGGGGTTCCAGGGGTTAGAAAGGAACGGTAAGAACAAGGGAGAGACTACTCTCTACGACAAGTTTAATATTATATGAGGTGGTCGAGGTTTTTTTCTTAAGTCCATTCTACCTGAACTGGTATGATGCACATGCTCCCTGATTTCCTACAAGCTTATGAGGACCTACACATGAGGGGAATGAACACTAGATGCCCTCTCAATGGCATATTTATGTGCACAAGGAGATGTCCTGAATTGGTTCCACTACTTGCGAGATGAGTTACTCTAGGCCTGTTCTAATGCACATGAGAAGGACATGTATTTCATTTATGGGTACCTTTTAGTCACCCTCACCATGTGGAGATGAATGCCTCCAACAGGAAGGAATCTTGCGGTGACTACAGATACACAACTTGTGATGAGGTTTGAGCCCTGGCAGGCCCAAATCGATGATGTCAATTCCTCCATTAATAACATTTCCTTTTTGTAATGGTTTAACGACCTCATCAGTGTTACCCAATTCTTGTGCATTTACCAAGAGCTACTAAATATCCATACTAGAAACATATGGGTTTCCATGAATTATGATAACACCTTCATGCGACCTCTTGGTACAATGGATGAGGAATTCCATACCCCTTCACTTTCGTAATACCTCACAAATAAATCACTTGAAAAAGAGGTATGCTCCTAGCGTGGAGTCATAAAAGAGCATAAGGGCTCTAGAGTCTCTTATCACTTCCCTACTATCTCACGACGAGAGGCTCAAAACTTAGTAGACAATCGAGGCTCCAAAACTACCACTGCTCAGAAACGATCACTCCTTCCATCCAATTAGGATGAAGAAGTAGATTAAGAGGTTTTTCCCTAGTCGATACCACCATCATTTCTCAATCTCCCGGATGACACCACTATTTCGGGTAAGGACTTGATCAGGGCTAATAATGATACATTTTATCCTAAGAAACAACACATTAATTCTCCTTCTAAAGCCATGCCTAGGCCCATTTTCACTGAATCTATTCCCATTTCATACCGACCACTTCCATCTYGTATTGCCCCACCCACTCCATCCTTCRTCCCCATTCTCATCATTGGYGAACCCCATGTTACACCCAAATCCACCCTTRTAGTTGAGATMTATATAAGCCAACCCCCTAGCTCATCTGTGAAAACTCCATCATTTTATCCTCTTTCAACTACTCAGTCTCCTATCGACGTTGTTGCAACCCAATCTAGTGACCCCTTCATTTCGACTACTGCAACYGAAGTTCCCAAGCCATTCCGTTTTCCCCAATGTCCATAGGTTCCAACCCTGCTGGATACCCCACTAGAAACATAACCCCAATCACATCCTAAGACTGAGACATAAATCCAGGACCCATTGGGTTCAGATCCACAAAATGATGCTATGGATACCCCAGAAGACACTCAGTCTATGCATAGTACGAGTTTTGTAAAGGACCAGGTGGAACCCCTTTTGCATGACCACCAACATTATTGTTCCATCCTAGAAATCTACTTGGAATGCGTCGATGTGATCAACATGTTTCCCCAGGAACTCCAAGAATAGTTTCATGTAGCCTCCAAGCCACATAGGATAGTCCTGATAGCATCAAAAACCGTAGTAGGTCAGAATGCTCTGTCTCTAGTGGCCAACCACTTGCTTCATGATTTCCTAGGCCTCCTCCATCTACTAGTGGGGAGCTAGAAACTTGACCTACACCAAAACTGTAGACAATCATGAGGGATTACACCAATCAATTAAAATAGAGAATCACAATGGTTGAGTGCATGAATGAGGAGCTCCAACATCAAACACAACAATCACAGGATGTCACCTCTATCACCGCTTCTACTAGAGAATTGGAGCATGGATCACGTGTTCAATATGAAATTATTGTTGTGGCTATGTTAGAAATTTTTTCTCAAGTATGACCCTCATTTTGATAGATGGTGTTGTGGCTACCTGAAGATATCACTCCAGTTGCACCTTCACAATAGCTTGAGCTCATTGTCGGTGCATGGTCACAACTAGCTACAAAGACCGATACCCTACAACGCGAATTAGCTGCAATCAAACTGAAGGAAATGGAGTAGCCCAAATAAATGATGAAAAATCTTACGCATACAGTTGTAGAGGGAAATTTGGTCTCGTCCTTACTTCATGCCCATGTTGATGAATGTCGTTGTCTCTTTGACATGGTCAATGACTAGGTTGGCTTGCTAGACCGATGCATCCAACCAATTGCAAAATTGTGTGGACAAATCAACATCATGCATACAAAATCCATAGCTATGCATGACCCTATTGAGTAGGTCGCTAAGTTTGCAGAAATTCAGGTCGAAGATGAATGATTGGATGCACTAGATGAATCCACCATGGATGCAAAGAAAGAGCTTTGCAAATTCTGTCCCATAGTGCAAGTTGAATGTATTCAAATGCACCAAATTGAATCCATTGTTGACACATAATGGAGTACTCTCTTTTCCACAAAGCCATGGGATCCCAATGTGACCACCATTCATGAATTTGTTGTGGGAGCCTCAATTTTGTCAAGTAAATGGCAAGATTGCATTGAGCACTATGACCACTTTCAAGAGTAGGATCTCGCCATTGTATTGGAGTTGGGCCCTTTGTTTGTGGAAGGACAAGGAAAACAGACAGCAGGTTGACTTAGGAGAAGTCAAAGGTTTTGGTCAAGGCCTGTTGGGCCCTCTGTTTTTGAAGGGAACCCGATTTTGTGAGAAAGGACAAAGTTTTGCGGGAAAGTGCAATAACAAAACAAAATATTAGAAGCGGAGGAGAAAAACTAGGACAATCGGAAGATTTAAATTCAAGTGTGCCAACAGTGAAAATAGATCATGCTCCAGCTAGACAAACAAGTGGAAATATCCAGAATCTTTGAGTGTAGGAAAAGGAAAAGTGGGAAAAGTAGTGTTCCTTGGAATCAAGAAATGACAATAGCATAATCAAGAAGTCAAGAAGCGCAAAAGGAAAAAACAGAAATATGGAAATATGTAATGGGAAAGGATTGGTTATTATTCATATTATGCATTGTTAGACTAATTCTATTTTTACTATTTCTTTCTCTATTATCAATCTATCACCATTTCCGTTACTAGGTCTGGTGCGATAAGTTATTGTAATGGGTTTTGTGGGAATAAATGTGTTTGCACAATAGAAATAGAGTTTGTAGTGGGTATTGGAACACAGAGTGTGATGTATAAGTTATGATAAGAAGACTGTAATCACATGAGCATGAATTTTGAGATATTGATAATACAAGAGATCGTTTGGGCTCTAAAAGTTTTGGTTATGATGTGTATGACACTGTAGTTTCTTCATTACATGATTACTTCTATACTGTGTATTTGGTATTTGACCATTATCTCTAATGTATGGACTTGTATATATGTTGTGCAACCTGGTTAATATGATGTTTATGATGTTTTAGACTCTTGGTGATATAATTATTTATATGTTAAAGCATGAATATGCATTATGTTGTGCCATAGTTGATGAAGCATCCTCTTTGATTCACTTCACCTCACATGAGTCTTGAATACGCTTCGAGTGAGACCCCCTTTTATTGTGGAAGGTTGAATATGCCATTTTTTCTAGAATGCAATGGTATATTTTTTGGTAATCTCAGAGAACTCAAATCTCTAATTTTGTGCAAAGAGGATAAGAGTAGAAACCTCAAGTAGTGGATGTATGGTTTACCAACCAAGAATAGTTCTTCAATTCATTCAAGACAAGGTATCTATTCCATTCACACAAATAATAGAAAKAAACAAATATGAAAACACTTATCTTTTAAAGAAGCACACGTATGAAAACTCAACACTAGTGTGTGAACAAAGAATCCATAACTCAACCCATCAAAATTCAAGTCATCCTTCTCGGAAAGAAGTCGACTAGTTAGTAAAGGTAATTGACTAGTAGGTGAGTCGACTAGTTAGTATCCCTTATAGAAGCATCGAGAATTCATCTTTTTCCTTACTTTAGAAAGAGTTCGCACCCTAGCAGTTCAACACAGTGCGAACTTCTCGCACCCTGGCTTAAGGCAGCCTGTGAGAATCATTCATTCTCGTAGGAAAATATACTAGTGGCCTGCGAACAGTCTTCAAAAATGAGTTTTCTGGTGAAAATAACGTTTTCTCAGGAGTAAGTTCTTATGAAGAGCCTGAGTACACCATCATTAATACATCATCATGATAACAAAAATCATGGGTAACAACAACCTAGAAGCATGGATAACACAAGAGAGTGTCTCCTTAGAATAAATGGAGAACATAATGAAGCAATTAAAGCAAAGCCTAAAGTTTTCCTAAGACAAATAGAAGATCTACATAGATATAAAGAGATC
>SNQJ01S0081218.1:22920-44240 GCA_010110895.2 Picea sitchensis
TTAACAGTCTAAGTTAAGTCCAGTTAAACTTTAGTAGCTTTTACGGCTTTTCTGCTTTTACCAAGTTAGAGTTTTATTCTATCTTCGACTCTATTGCATGTTGGCAATAAGTCCGCTTTAGTTGCGTTTGCATGCTTTTACACATGATGGTAAACCATTGTAAATATATACATTCGTGTGAATAGTTAGACGGCGGTTGAATTAAGCCCTTTCACTTTCTGCCTGTATATTTCGATTATTTCTGCTTTGCATATTCTTTCAATAAACCCATGGAACCCCAAGTTTCATGATAGGTGGCAACTTTTGTTGTGCAAGAGGAGGGAGAGTAATCTTCCTGTTTGATCATAAACTTGGAATCCTATTGAGTCAGTTTCCCTAGTAGTATCATGGCTTGGCACTAGGGCAACATGTTGTAGGAAGTTACTTGCAGTAAGGCCTAAGATTGGGAGGAAAGGAGGCCTCTCTTAGTTAGTCAGGTTTGGAAATTTCCTTACTAATAAGTGTTTAACTACAGAAGAACTATTTATCTTTGATATATATGTATGCATGTGTAAATGTTTGTTCATCTGTGAAGAAAGTGTTAGGATGTACGTTAATGCATTGGTAATCATAAAAATGATTGAAGTATGGACTATGTTTGCTTTACCATCTTATATCCCTGTATGGACTGTGTTTCCTTTAATTTTCAATAACTTGTAATGACCTTAGAGCATATTCGAATTTCTTTGAAAATCAGGAATAAAGTCCTATAGAAATCGAGAAATGGCTAAGTTCCCAAATTGGAATGTTAATTTTTTTCTAAAATCCTTTGTTAACCCAATAAGAGGTCGTAACCATGGTCGATTAAAATATCGCAAGCCTTCTTTGGCGAATGACTGAATGACTGATTTCCAGAGTGGTGTAAAGTCCGACAACGTTGATAGTGGGAAAGAGTACAAAAACTGTTGATCCAAAGGGATCCAAACCATTTATCGCGATGGGTTGTTTGGAGTGGAACCTTCAGAGGGAACCCTCAAGTGTTGTGGAAAAATATCTGAAGGAGAGACTCTGAGACAAAATGTGGGTCATAGATATGATTACAAGATAGAGGATAGATATGAGCCATTGATCTCAGCGGGTTGGTCGAAATGGTCTCGAATGAGCAGGTAGGAGCAGTGCTATGAGAATGCTTCGAAAGGAGATCTAGGTCATTGGTTTGATGTGATTGGAGAAACCCTTAGAGAATATTGGAGTCATTTATCTCCTATGTACAGGATGCAAGAGGAGGAACGTAGATGGTGCCACTATCATATCATGTGGCGGGTAGTGGTAGGGTCACGTGTCATGATAGGTGGTAGGTCGTGGTAATGTCACGTGTTGGAATATAGATAGATAGGGTAGAAGAACCCTAGACCATCGAGTGAATCTTAACTGTCTAGACCATCGAGTGAATCTTAACTGTCTATCGAGGAAATCATAAGTGCATCAATGTTGTCCATCGAAGACGGTTAGTCAGAGTATCTTGACAGATGAGAATGAATACACCCCAAATGGAGGACTCTGAGCACTAATTCCATGCCATTGTATCTGTCAGAGTTCATCCTCGAGAAAACCAAGCCATAGATAGCAGACGCATTGTCGTTGGAGGTAGAAGGTGGGGGAACCGAGAGGAGGCCCAAATGTCGATGACACAATAAATCGGCGATGCGACGAGAATTGTCGATCTGTCAAGTGGTAAGAGGAATATCAATGTTCGATCTTCCGCGAGACTTTTCATCACAAGGAAGGAGTATGATGAAATCATGATGGATGTGGCACACCAGGAAGGAAGCCATAACATCCTTAGGACGAGAGGTGTCAGTTTTCAGTTCGATGGAGAGGGTTTGGAAAGGAGAGATGATGATAGGCGTTGACCTTATCAAAGATTTGACGAAGTGATTTGGACCATTGGATCGAGACGCGTTATCATCGAAAATGTGGGAGGTTAGCATGGTCATGCTCGACTAAGGAAATTCGACGATGACGGATAAATCATCGACAATTATGGGAGTCAGGGCTAACGATGACAACCATTGATCGACTAAGTGATGAGGTGAAATATCCATTGTAGATCTCGCAGGTCACATCCACACACTGTGTAAACCATTGGGATCTCATATTTAATTTCCATTCCAAAATACATCGCTAATGTTCTCGGAACCATCAAGATCAAGAGATGTGAGACGTAGGATCTGGAGACATTGCATATTTGTGTATCATCATCGGAAGTCTTGGGATATCTAAAGTAAACCATGTAATAAGAAATACTGACGATGATGAAAATGGGCCAAGGGATCGGGATTTTGGAATGATTAAATAGGTGGCAGTTGCCACATCAGGTGGCTTGATTGACGATTTTCCATGTGGGAGTGAGATGGATTTTGACCATGAAAGCCCGAGAAAATTTCGGAGGCCATAATTTGATCATGATCTTGAAATTAAGCATGGTTACGATCATTGGAAAGCTCTTGAAGAGAAGAATATGCTGGTACACTCATGGAGAGGTTTTGAAATAGTCGGGGAAAGTGATAATTTTAATACCCCATCCCCTAAAAGGGTACTTAGGGATTTGGGTGTGTTACAGAGTGGTATCAGAACAGAGTTTAAACTCTAGTCTTGAATGGCTGACCAAGACCGCTTAAGACTGTTTAACAAAAAAAAGGATTTTGTGTTATCTCGAATGCATGTTTTTATAAATACTAACAAAAAATGTTAATGATGATTTTTGTTTCAACATGTACGACGAATTCAAAAAATTGAGAGAGGTGAATGGTGCAGCACGGTATGAATGACACCTTGCACCTCAGAGACAAAGAGTCACATGGACAAAGGGATAAAGAAACCCCTCCAGATTTGACAGCCACTGTTTGAATTCTGAAAGAAAATAATGAGAGACTTATGAGAGCCCATGTCAAACCAACGGAGTTGAATGAAGTTCTACCAGAGATTTTGTTTGAAATTAAAAAAAAGTTGTTGCAAGGCCCTAACAATGCATAATTACAACAGTCAGAGAGGTTGAGAAAGGAGTTCCTTTTGGAAGAACCCCTTTCCCTTCATATGCTCAAAATCATGGACTGCCTCACAACGATGTGGAAAGGATTTCTTCCAAAAGGAATCATCAGGGTACCATGAAAGGAAAATTGAGTGGATGTGTTTCCACGACATCCTCTAGCTCGAAGACTATTTCAGTAGGACAGTCTAGTAGTGGCAAAGAATCCAACATTTCTAAGAAGAGAAAGAGAAATAATTCTCATATTTTTATGACTAAATAATTCAATAAGAATAAGTTGCCTACATTTGATGGAGAGATAAAGAAAGGCGAAGAATCTGAAGCATGCATATTTGGTTTGGAAAAGTAATTTAGAGCACATAATTATTATGACAATACCAATGCAAGGATTGCAGTATTTACCATGAATGAAGGGGCTTCCATTTGGTGGGAAGACCTCAAGGAAATCAAAAGGATAAAAGAAAGGAAATTAACCTCGAAATAATTTGAAAAATACTTTTGTAAATCCTACCCATTTGAAAAGTATTATGATGACAAGATAAACGAATTCCATGAGCTTAAGTTGGGAAAACTTACCTTTGATGCGTATGAAAAACTATTTATAGAGTTGTTGAGGTATCTTTCCTACCTTAAGGATGAGAAGGAGAGAATCCAACATTCTCTCAATGGGTTACCACAGTCCTACCAAGATCAAATTGAGTTTGATAAACCCAATACATTGGAGGACACCATTCAAAACGACAAATGTCGTTACGATTAGTATAAGAATAAGCATGGGTCTTCCAAAGATTATAAAGGGAAGGACAAGAGTGGATTCTATAATAAAGTGTGCATCAACAAAATTTTCCCTCTCAAAGTAGGAATAAATGAACAGAGCACACAAGGGAAAGAATAAAGGAGCCCAAGAAAGGACCGTTGAAATGCTAGGGATATGGAGAGCCACATATATTAAGGGATTGTCCCCACAACCAAAATTCCAATAAAAGAGTGTGAATGTACAGGAGTTAGATTCAGTGAACAAGGTAGCTAGGAGTGTGACGATAATCTATGCAACGACAAACAATCAGCAAGCAAACCACCAAGCCTTTGTGGTGGAATTTGGAGTTCTTATTATTGAACGACCAATATCTATTTTAATTGACCCATGATATAATCTTAGTTATATCTCACCTCGATTGGTCGAGGCATGTGCATTAAATATAAATAAGCACATCAAAGCATTGTTAGTTCAGTTAGCAATTAGAAAAATGAGGAAAATTACAAGGGTAGTTAAAGCTTGTCCAATTGGGATGGATGGATACAATACCCAAGCGATTCTGAATCTTCCACCCCTTGGTTCATATGAATTTTTGTCGGGCATAGATTGGTTAGATTCCCATAAGGAAAACTAAATTGTTATGAGAAAATATTTCAATGTGAAGATGAGAAAGACAATACTAGAATTTTGCAAGGCATTCGAAAGCGAGTCTCTATAAGGAAAATATCAACATTGCAGCTTAAGAAGTTTAGCAGAAAGGGGTGTCCCTTGTATTCTATACAATTATTAAACTCGGTGGAACGAAAGGAGTTGAAGGCTCAAGATCACCTATTGCTATGGGAGTTCAAAGATTTGTTTCATGAGGAGGTCCCTGGATTACCTCCAAAAAGAGAACTTGATTTTTCAATCGATCTGGTTACTAGCGCAGTCCCAACATTGAGAGTTCCTTACAGGATAAGCACACCAGAGCTGGTGGAACTAAAAATGTAGTTGAAAGAAATGTTGGAAAAGGGTTACATAAGGCCAAGTGTGTCTCCATGGGGAGAGACATGCCTATTTGTAAAGAAAAAATATGGTATCCTAAGGCTATGCATTGATTATAGGAAACTGAGCATGATGACCATCAAGAGAAAATACCCTTTTCCTATAATAGAAAATCTCTTTGATCAGCTAAAAGGGGCTACAATTTTCTTAAAGATAGATTTAAGGTTGGGATTTCACCAAGTTAGGACTAAATATGAATACATCCACAAGAAAAACTTTAGAACAAGGTATGGGTACTATGATTTTTTTGTGGTCTGATTTGGACTTACCAATGCACTAGCCACATTCATGTGTTTGACGAATAGTGTTGTGATATCCCCAAAAATAACTTATTTTTAAGTTTGAGACTTAGGAAAATTATTCCATTTTTGGTAAATTCAAAATTGGAAGATTTTTGCCATTTTTGGGACTTCCAAATTCTGAATTTAATTAATTGTAATTAATGACTATGATTGTTGGGTAGAGACATATTTTGACCCAACTAACTTCTTGAATATGACACTTGTATGAAAAAAAATATTTTATAATTATTACTGGAAGACAAATGGAACAACCATGTTAAAAATCAGTTGACCATGACTCCATGAGTGGGGAACTTGTTCGAGCTACCTCAGGGATGATTGTTACAAGTGGAAAATCAAGAAATTGGCCATTGGTAGCCCCTGAAAATCAGGGATTTGGAAAGCTGCGAAAATTCCAAAGAGAGGGAAAAAGACCTAGGAAAAAAAGATTTTTTGGAATATATGGCATATGTGCAGAGGCAGGACACTGGCTAGTATGTTGGGGGAAACAAAAGAAAATATATCTCTTGTTGTTACGAACACTACTGGCTGAGTGTGAGGGAAGGAGAGGACTGTTGAAACTGAAAAGAATTTGCTGAGGGGAGTTCCAAGTTAGCCCTCATCGATTCATGGTCAGGCTAGGGGGTGAACAAGACAAGTGATTTGGGAGGAACTTGGTTGTTCCCTTTGTTGTTCCAGTATTTATCTAGATATGTTCCTCTACTTCCCTCTTGTTATAATTGTATTGTTGAAATTATTACACATGCCTTCAATTTCTAGGTGTATACCCTATTGTTCATATGTGAATAGATGGAATTATAGAGTTGTTGTAGGGTACTTGTTGTGGAAATAGTTTTGTTTGACTAAATACTGTATCTATAGGATTATAGCATGTCATCTATTATAGGAACATAATTATTATGATAATGAATGGATTGATAAAGCGATTGAGTATTTTATCTGTGGTAGGAATATAATGTAAATAGTAAATAATGTTGTAAATCCACTGTGTATTAGTCATGGAAATGACAGAGTCATCTTGTATAAAGTAATAAATTAACCATGAAGTTACAAATACAAATTCTGGAAATTTCTACCGTCATAAGATCATATGTTTATAAGGTATTCAAGTTCTATTTCAACCTGTACATATTAAAAATCCAATTTGGGATGAAACACTACTATGATAGGGATTCATGAATTATATATGTAGCTATATGAATACAGTTATGAATATATACATTTTATTCAGCAATCGATACAATAGATGGCATAGAAATGGCAATGCACAATTATAAAGTTTTTCGCACATATTATGTAATTAATATGTAAATTTTCCTAACATTTATATAGAACCCATTGTACAATCAAAGTATAGGAAGAATGGCTATATATATATATATATATATATATATAGAAATCACTCCGGATGTAATTACAGAGTCACATCTTTAATCTGTTACATGGATAGACTCAGAATTTTTAAATATCTATTTCTTAGATTCCAGTCAACACTGACTCGGGAAGGGAAACAAATAGTTTCAGGTAGTCGCATGCTCAGAAGTGAGTTAAATGGTCCCAAAAAACCTTGAGTACAGTTTGGAAGGGAAAAAAATGGCCAAAATAAATTTTACCAGCCCAGGTTAAAATGTAAAGAAAAGAAGAGATCCTTGAGATTTTTCAAAAGAGAACATACCAAACAAGATAACCCTTAAAAATTTATACATATCTATCTGTGTGTATCATGGAAAGTTTTAGCCTGGTAGGTTACCTCAATAAATTCAAATGGGCTCTTTCAAGGTGGGGTTTGTTCTGATTTATTCTATTGCAATCCAGTGGAGGTTCGAGTATGAATGGGTCTCACTAGATTAACTACTACTATTGTGGCTAACAATTGAGGCACCCTTCATTAAAATGTTTAGAGGAAGACATGTAATCCCACACGTTTTTCCTTGGAAAAACGTGTGTGTAGTATGAATGCAATCCACTTCAATCTTTTAAATCCATAATAATGGATGCAAAATTAATAAAAAATATAAATGAAAATATGTTGTAAAAAAATAATACAATCTATGGCTTGATCAATTAGCTTCTTGGGGTTTAAATGAGCACTTTGTTGAAAAAATAATTTAATATGTTTATTACTTTTTGTTAGGAAATTAAATGATTGGAAATTTTTGAGTGGGAGTGATGAATCTTTTTATGAGGGAAAAAAATTAAGAAAATGTAACCAAGAACTAGAGGAGTTACAAAGAATTTTCTAGGGTTTGGTGCACTTTTATTGATGCTCTATTTGGGAATGGATTCATTTTTTAATGATATATTTAAAATTTGAATATATTGTGATGATCCAACCATCCTTTCTATAATGTTGTAGGTTGGTGACCAATTATTGTGTAAAAACTATAATGATATAATGGAGTTGTGGTGTTAATTTTTTGTGTGATGTGTATATATGTGAGTGTAAGTTTTGAGAATGATATCTATTTTTGAAATGAGTTCATTTCTATGTAATTGGATTCTTGAATTTTTTAACTTATGTGTTGTTGGTGTTCAAAGCAATATTAGTTGAGAGAATTGAGGGTTAAAAAATTGAGAGGTTAATTTAATTTTGGAAACTTTGTGTTTAGCTTATGCATTTATTGGTATTGGAGCAAGGATTTCCATATGATAATTGTAGGAAAAATAAAGTTTGAAGACTATAATCAAATTTTAGGTGGCAACTTGTATTTATTTGTAGGTAGAAAAATTGAGAATAAGAGATCGATTTAGGTAGTTAGGTGATCTTCCCAAGAAGGAGATCTACAGGAGAAGGTGACCCCGAAATCCATAATCCGACTTCTCACCAAAAACTCTTCAGGGGCGGAAATCTGAACAGGGGCGCACCATTGGTTTGGGTGACCAAGCAATGGGGATCCAAATCGAGATGATACGAGAGTGGTCAAGAGGCTTTGAATATCTCAGAGTGACCTCCGAGGATCAGTGGGAGAAGCAAACTGAAGCCATAGAAGAGGGCACACTCACTTCATCCTAGCAAAGGAGAAACCAGTAAGGGCGCAAACCCAACTTGGTGCACCCTCCCTTCTGCTTCGGAAAACTTGAAGGAAATGATTTTCTCCCTAAAAGGGTGGATGGATAATGGGATAAGCCTAATCTCAGGTGGAAGAATGGAAAATAGAGTCACTAGGAGGCATCCATGAAGGAAGGCACACTGGTTATTCTTCAGAAACCCTAAAAACAAAATTGTTGTGAATGTAAAATGCAAACTCATAAAATAAAACAAACGAGACACATAGCTTTAGAAGAAAAGGTAAGAATCCTTTATTTGAGTCCCGGTTCACCTTATATACTGATGGAACCATTTATTTACATATATTTAATTAATCATCAAAAGATGAATATGTGTTGTGCCTAGGTGATTGACTTGTGTGCCCCAGGTGGTCGTTCCCCTAGGTGGCCTCCTTGGCCCAATTCCTCCCTGTTTATATCTGGAAGAATTCTAGCTTCCATGAGAATATGAGGAAATTTTTTGTGCAATACATCAATTGTGATCCACTTTTCCTGAGCTAGAGTTTGGCCTTGGTGGGATACGAGATATGAAGTGTATGTATGGTGTCTTGCAGAGCGACTCCTGGTGTCCAGTATAGTGTCTTTGGGCAATGGGAGTTCGAAATCGGGAATGTTGTTGACTGGATGAGTTATGGTAATTGGTTCTTCGAAGAGGGAATATTCAAACAACTTTAAGTTATTTACATTAATGACATTGTGTATTCCCAGTTATGGTGGTAGATCCAACCTATTCGCAATTTCTCCAATATTTTCGAGTATGGTATATAGACCATATATTATTGGCAGAAGCTTGTGATGGTGGCCTTTGAAGTGCTTCTTATCCAAGTGTAACCAGACTTGATCCCCTGGTTGAAAGGACATGAGGATTCTTTGTTTGTCATGGCGCTTCTTGGCATGATCTTGGGCGCCTTGGAGTGATGTTTTTACTGCATTGTGGTGTTGTGCAATTTGTTGGAGAAATCGTTGAGCTGAAAGTTGTTCCTATTGTTGATGGAAGGTACCCTGAGGAGTCCAAGTGAGGCACAAATAGCATATTGTGAGGCATCAAACTCAATCTGAAAGGGTTGGGAGAGGTCTGAAAGATGTAAAACAGGGGATGAGAAGAGGGCGTATTTGAGCTTAGCAAAGTGACTAGTTTCCTCTTTAGTCCAGATCAATGTAGAAGAAGTATTTGAGAGCTGATACAAAGGTCGAGAAAGATGTGAAAAAGATGGAATGCACTTACGATAGAAATTGATGCCACCCAAGAAGATTTTGAGCTCCTTAGCTGAAGAAGGTAGATGCCAGTGCTTCAATTCTTGGATGCGGGCTAGATCTGGCTGAATACCCTTTGAGTTGACCACAAAGATGAGATAGGGACTTCAATTCTGACCAAAATATGACTTCTTTGCTTTGACTTGCAACTTGTGTTCTTGGAGAATTTGGAGAACTTGTCGGACATGTTGCATGTGAGTGTCCCATGTCCGACTGAATATGAGAATTTCATCTAAGTAGATGACCACAAATCAACCCAAATGTTCTCTGAAGATGTCATTGATGAGCCTCATGAAAGTCGTTAGGGCGTTGGTGAGGCTGAAAGGCATGACTTTCCACTCAAAAAGACCAAATTTGGTCTTGAACATTGTTTTCCAAACATCATCTGGGTTCATTTGAACTTGATGGTAGTTGAATGTCAAATCCAATTTTATAAACAACTTATCTCCTTGCAGGGTGTCGAGTAGTTCCTCAATCCGGGGTAGGGGGTAACGATTTTTTATTGTTGCTTTGTTCAAGGTTCGGTAATCAGTGATAATGCTCATTGTTGAGGTGTCTCTTTTAGTTATGACAAATGCGGTAGAAGCACGGGGAGAAGATGAAGGTTGGATGTGGCCAGAGTTGATGAGGTCAGTCAGTTGTCTTTCCATTTCCTCTGTTTCTATTGGGGCCAACCGCTAAGTAGGGGCGTTAGGTAAAGAAGATCCAGGGATGAGAAAAATGGAATGGTCAATGTGTCTTGAGGGGGGGAGTCCCTCCGGAGCTTGAAATACCTCTGCAAAATCATGGAGGAGGGGAGTTATTGTTTCAGAAACAAGGTGTGTGGTATTGTTTCATGTTATTGGGTGCACCAAAGAGAGAGAGACACACTGGTTTAAGTGTACATGTGGGATTTTTTCTTTGGTAGCAGGGGGTTTTGATTTTGCTATAGTTAAGATATAAGTGTGGTCTTCTTTGGTAATTTTGTACTAGCGATATTTTGCTAGATAGATAGAATTTGTTTGGGTTTGGTATGGGATACCAAGTAGAAAATCCGCACAATCCAAGGGGGAGACATCACAGAGGACAATATCTTTGAATTGGCCTATGGAAAAAGTTACCAGACAACGCTTAGAAACTAAGAGGAGAGAGCCATCCTTCTGGACTCATTTGATTTGATAGAGTTGTGGATGTGGAGTAGTAACCAGATTAAGGTGTTTGACAAGGTCTTGAGACACCAAATTCTTCTGGCTTTCTTTGTCCATAATCAGTAAATCTAAGGCATTTTTTATTTGGCAGTTATGGGTGAAGAGGCATTGGGTGGATGAGTTCGAATATTCATCGGTCATTAGAAGCAGTGAGGGATCTACTTATGTGGGATTGTCCAGAGGAACTTCTTAGTTATATTCTACTTGGGAAGGTGCAATGACCTTAGTGAGTAAGGTTTTGTTGGTTTTTAGATTTTGGAGGATTCAACAATCTGATAAATTATGTGAAGTAGGTCCAAAGACATCAATTTGTATCAACTCTAATATCCTCTTTGCTTTGGAACCCTGAAACCATAGATTATAATCTTAGATTATGGTGTGAAAGGTTATAAGCTTTGGAACCCAGAAACCAAGAAGATTGTTTACATTCAAGATGTTGTTTTCAGAGATGTAAACGATGTGTCCAAACAAGAATTCCTACCAATGCAAGATGAACCTAAGAAAATAGAGCTTGATTTGGATGATGCAAAATCTGAATCAGCTGAAGAAGAGGAAGCAAAAGAATAAGAAGAACCTCATACCCCAGTATTGAGGAGATCACTGAGAGATAAAAAGAAATCAGAAAGGTATAGTCCACCTTTTCCGTTCCATTTTTTCTTTATCTATTACTGATGATGATCCCAGAACTGTTAGGGAAGAAGTGAATTCAGAGGATAGTAAGCTCTGGGAAAAGGCCATGGTTGAAGAAATGGATGCCTTGGATAAGAATGAGGCATGGGATATAGTTGAGTTTCCATATGGAAGAAAATATGTTTGTAGAAAATGGTTGTTTAAGAAGAAGTTTAATGCACAAGGTAAAGTAGAGAAATAGAAATCTCAGTTAGTAGAAAAAGGTTATTCCCAGGTACAGGGAATTGACTTTGGTGAGAATTTTTCTCCTTTTGCTAATTTAACTTCTATTAGATTTTTTTTATCTATTGTTGTTTCTTTTGATCTTGAAGTGGAACAAATGGATGTGAAGACCACATTCCTACATGGGGATTTGGAAGAAGAAATCGACATGAAGCAGCCAGAAGGCTTTGTAGTAAAGGGAAAGAAAGAGATGGTATGTAAACTAAAGAAGTCACTATATGGTCTGAAGCAATCACCTAGGATGTGGTACCAAAATTTTGACATGTATATCCTTCGATTGAGATTTGTGAGAAGTAGGGTTGATCACTGTGTATATTCCAAGTAGGTTGGTAATCACTTCATTTATGTAGTATTGTATGTTGATTACATGTTTCTGGTAGGAAATAACATGGATGTTATCAAGGAGGTGAAATCGTAGCTATCCTCAAAATTTGACATGAAGGATCTCAGTGCTGCTAACTTCATTCTAGGAATGGAGATTAAAAGAGATTATGAAAACAGGAAACTCTGGTTGAATCAAAGAAAATATGTTGAGATGATATTGCAGAGGTTTAATATGCATGGAAGTAAATCGGTCAAGGTTCCTATTCCTATAGGTGTAAATTTATTGGCATAAGTGTCCCAAGACATAGGAAGAAGAAGAGGACATGTGCCATGTTACGTATGTCAGTGAAGTTTGCAGTTTGATGTATGCAATGATCTGTACTAGACTGGACATTGCACATGCAGTGGGAATTTTGAGTTGGTATATGTCAAAACCAGGGAAGAAGCATTGGACAACAGTAAAGAGGGTCTTCATGTATCTTCATGGCACTACCAGCTGGTTTGGTGAATGCTTCGTCTTCATTGGTTTGTCAAGTGTTGCCATTGTATGTTTCATCCTCGTAATCATTGAAGCTACATACATTGTTTATTGGTTTGGTGAGTGGTTCGTCTTCGCTAGTTTGTCGGTTGTTGCTTGTTGTTGTTTCACTCGACATTTCATTGTTTTGGAGTAAGTTTTGATTCCATAGTTTCATTTTGTATTCCTTGTTTGTTGTTCAGTGTTTAGAGTTTGCAAGTAAGAATGTTTGCTTATTTGTAGTTGCATGTTCCTTGTGTGCTTTCGGCTCCTTCTGTGCTTGGGCTGCAGTTTCGTAATCGTTGGAGATACATATGTTGTTCACTGGCTCAGTGGTTCTTGTTGGTTCATTGGTTTGTGGGTTAATGGTTCTATTTGTTTGGCTGGGGTTTGCGCTTTGGGGCCCTGGGGGTGCAGTTCGGCCTGTTCATGCTTTTTGGCTACTTTGGTCCTTGCTGTTTTCTTTTATTTGATTTGGCCTTGCAGGGTCGGGGTGCAGTGACGGTGGTTGGAGATTTTCTTTTTTCTTTTTTTTGGTATTATTATTGTTTTTTGGGGGAGATTTACGGTGTTCATCCCCTGCACCCACGTGTCGACATGCATTTGTGCTATTTTCCATGACTATCGAGGCTGATATCTTTTATTCTGTGAGATTTTGTTGGTGCTCCAGTCCTGCCATGAAAGAAAATAGTTGCATGAAAAATTGTTGGAGGATTACATGTGAAGTTACAATATCCGATGTTTTTTTGTTGGAGTAAAGCATATGTGTGCAGGCTACATTTATAAACCATGTATCGTCAGATGTGCATATATGAAATTACATGTTATTTCTCCTCTACATAGACTGGTGCGTGCAGATATATTTTGTGTTGTGCTTGAGAAATGATATGTGAAACAAATATTCTGCAAGATTATATTTTGATTTCTGGAAGCATGTCTGGGTGGTTTGCCACAGAAAACTAAGAACTTGTATCATGGGAACAACAGTCTGTGTAGAGGATAAAGAACATGGTTAAAGGGAATATCTGGATAAATTGTCAGGGAAAACTAGAAATCCTTTAGCTGCACCTATCCAATTGCGTGATATTTTGTGCCTTGTAATATATTTTGGCCAGGGAAAAGCAATCTGCATGTTTACATCCATGGATAGAGAAGCGCAAAGGTTCATGTGTGATATTCCCAAAAATAAAATATTTTTGAAATTTAAATTCATTGGAAATTTATTCCATTTTTAGTAAATTCGAATTTGGAATTTTTTTTCCATTTATGACGATTTCGAATTTCGAATTTAATAATTGTAATTAATTAACATGACTGTTGGGTAGAGACCTGATTTGACCCAACTAACTATTTGACTATGACACTTGTATGAAAACAAAATATTTTATATTAATTACAGGAGGACAAATGGAGCAACCATGTTGAATTTAGCTGACCATGACTCCATGAGTGGGGAACATGTTGGAACTACCCCTAGGCTGATTGTTGCAAGTGGAAAATTAGCGACTTGGCCATTGGCAACCCCTGAAAATCAGGGATTTGGAAAGCTGTGAAAATCCCCAAGGGAGGGAAAAAAACCTAGGTAAAATTGATAAATAGCATATGTGAGGAGGAAGAACACTTCCAAGTATGCGGAGAAAAGGGACTATGGATTTTCCTTCCTGTTATGAGCACTGTTGACTAAGTGTGAGGCAAGAGTATAAATGCTAGAATTTGTGGACATTGCTGAGGAGGAGTCTTCCAAATTCACCCTCACGAATTCATGGTCAGGCTAGGGGGTGAATCAGGCAAGAAATTTTGGCTGCCTATTCTACGATTGGGAGGAACGTGGTTGTTCCCTTTGCCTTCCCGCAAAACTGGTTCAGATATGTTGATCTACTCCTTCTCTATGTTAAATAATCATTTATACTGGTGATATGTATATGTTAATTCTGTATTGAAGTACTTCCATGGGAGAAATCTGTCATGTCATAATCCATTTCTGTAATAGGAGAAAATTGTTGGTTTGTAATCATTTCACCGCTTTATGATGACAGATCGGTGGCCCTCTTACCCTTCAAGATGTGAGGATTTACTTTCAAGCGGTGGCCGCCTTAGCCTTTGCAGGCTACCAAATACCATCACTGCCCTGATTTAATTTTTCCTAAGGTCAAAGGGGCAAGTTTTCTTCCCATAAATACTTGAATCATATTGTAATTCGAGACACAAAGGGTGAGATAGCTTGGAAGAATTTCCTGAATTGATTTGGTTATTCCATGTTTTGGAGGTTTGGTCTGCGATTATGATTTTATGTTATTGAGTTTGTAAACTCATTTTATTTCTTGATAAATTCATTTTTTTTAGAAAACACAATAATTATTTGTTTTTACCAATTACGAACGCGGTCATTTATTTATTCCGAGTTTATTTGTTGGAGCGTGTGATTTAAAAAAAAGAGATTAAATACAAAATTGATATTTCGGCATTCAGAACTTGCTTGTTACATATATGTGAATTTCCTTTGCTTTACCAAACAACGAAACCTGAAATTGTTGGGCCCACACCCTAATTTCATTTCGGAATTTGACATTTCTTATTTCATTTTGTTTGTGCGTCAGGTGTTCGTAAACCCCGAAATTCCGAGCCTCGAAACCCCGAAGTGCTGGTCCCACATTCCATTCACATTTTCACAATTCAGGTAGTTGTTGTGTGTTAGTGTTTGGCATTTGAAATCGTTAAATCCTGAACTATGAAACCCCGAAGTGTTGGGCCACAGTCTTTACACATTTCATGATTCGGCAAACAAAGTGGTCTTTTGTTTTTTTTGTGTTCGGCATTTGTAATCGCTGAAACCCGATTGACCTTCATTTTTTCATAAAAACTGTAGGAACATAGTAGGAATTATTTGTTATAGGAACAACTCTAATACTGTAATGAATGGACTGGTAGAAACGATGGAGGATCTTCATCTGGGATAGAGGTAGAATAGAAATAACAGATTATATTACAAGTCACTGTGTATAGGGCATGCCAAGTACATAAATTATTGTATATGAAAGTATTAAACTAATTAAGCAAATTTTTAGCGTGATTTTTTTCTAAGAGTTTTGCTTGCCATGAGGTCATACACCTTTAAGTTTTCGAAATTTCGTAACTAGACTATTGTTGGATGGCATAAACCGTAGAGAACAAGATGGGATCCTTCGAGTTAACTATGCTTGATGTGTAAGCTATTGGTGTGTAAGAATGAGACCCAAGTTAGGTAGTTATACTTGCATTTTTATATTTTCTGTAAGTAAGGATGCATAACCGTAGCACGTAACTGAGCTTTCCAATTATTACACCAAAATCAAGATGAAACTATACCTATGATATTGCATCACTCTATATATATTTAGAGAAAGCTATAGGTATGTACATACTTATAGGTGGAAATAAGTACAGATGTTAATGGAGAGTTAAAGCGAATTCCCTATAGTAAGAATGATAATATACACCTTTATATGCACACATAGAAGACAGTCAAAATACCTACTGCTCTAGCAGTCATGAAGATCCAAACTTGTAGTTAAAAGCATAATTAGATGTGCAAAACTGATTACTTTGACAATCCCAGACTCTTTGTCCTTCCAAATCTCGGTCGCCGAAACGCCAAAAAGGGCTTAACGGTTCTGGATCACCCTTAGCCTCCATCCACGTGACTACCACTTTGTGACCACATGCTTAACGTCAAAGTGCTACTGTATTTTCGCAATTCGGGGAATCGTGATGCAAGCGTTCCTCCTTTTCTAGGTCCTTCGAACTCCCAGACCCCGAAATGCCAAAATATCCCCCTTGAGAGATGAACGGTCCATATTCCTCTTGAACCAATGACCACGATCCCACTAGATTAGTGACCCATAACGTTTCGGGATTTTCCTTGAACCTTGACCACTCGCCACGTGTCCTCCTTGATGAATGGTGTCGATCGTTTCGCAATTTCGTGAACCAGGAGTTCACGATGCAATGACTCAAAAATCAGTTGTCGCTCCAAACCCCGAACTCTGAAATAGAGAAATTAAACGCCTTAGAGTGTTGGAAGACACTCGACCTTAATCTCCTCGCTTCTCTGCAAGATCCAACGACTCTCACAACTTCGACACTTCTTCCACGAAGTGTTTCCACCATTCATATGACTCCTCTCCTGGGGTTCTTATAAGCGCTTAAATCCCTCGTAACTTGGTGTGATCCTATGGCTCTCGAGATTTCGACACTTCTCCCTGAAGTGTCTCCACCGTCCGTTTCAGCTACTTTCCTGTGCGACCACCCAAAGGTTAAACTCTGTGCACCCAGATCCTTTATCTGAACCTCAAGGGTTCCTTCGACCTAAGTTTAGATATTACCTATATACATATAAGTATGTTGGAGTAGTTTGAAAGTTAAGGGAAGTGAGAGAAGTATGGAAAGAATTTATCCACATAAGATTTTATGTTCGAAGTAAACTAGATTGGTGTAATAATGTCAATATGGACATAAATGTATCTTACCTTCTCTTAAATTCTAAAGATTAAACGAAATTGAATTATGTCATAGAATTTTATTTTTTTTATGGTGAATTTGAGGTACATTACATATGGTATCATAGCAAAAGATACAACACTGGGTCTGAACAGGGCCACATTAGATACTTAGTATACATTCCGACGTATGTTAAACTAATAAATCTTATCGCTTCAAACAAAAAGCCCTTTTTGTTTTTTTTTGTAAATTATGGCAGCTCAGGAGGGTGCAGAAATCAAGATGGAAGGAAATCCACAGCAAGGACCTCCGGGAGATCCAAGAAAGAACAGTGATGGAAGCTCACCCACGGAGGTGTTGGAAACAATGAGGAATCTTATTGTTGAACTACAGGTTTTCAAGGTCGACAATGAAAAATTGAAGAAAGCAAAACAGGAACAACAAGAGATAAATGAAGTCCTGCTGCGTAGTATAGTAACCAAGAAAATCCCAAAAGACGATAACCATGACGAAGAAGTCAGCAAAAGGGCCTCCAAGAATATTGGACCGGAAACAGAAAAAGGAGACATTTCATCTGAAGGGATGCCTTCAGCTCAGGACAAAACTATACCAGACAGAAAAAGACAACAAGTAGACCACCTTGAAGGAGAATTTAAAAAGATTAAACAAGCTACCTTTGATGGAGAATCTAGGATAGGAGAAGAAGTTGAGGCGTGGTTGTTGGACATGAACAATATTTGCAGATCTACAACTATTCCAGCAACATGAAGGCCATAATGGCCATCTACAATCTGAACGGGAAGGCCAGCATTTGGTGGCAAGACCTAAAATTGGCCAAGGGCCTAAAGGAGAAATAGTTGGAATGGTCCAACTTTAAGAAGTATTTCAAGAAACAATACCTTTCTGAAAGCTATTATGAAAGGAAGATGAAATAATTTTACGAGTTATGACTCAGATAGATGACGACGGAGGACCTCATAAATAAATTTCTGGAACTACTAAGGTTCGTACCGTACATCCTAGAGGATAAGGTAAAAATCTAGTGATTCTTAAGTTGTTTACCACAGGCCTACCGGGATAGAATTGAGTTTGATAGCCCCAAATCCTTGAGTGAGGTATTTAGGAAAGCATGAATGTGCTATGACCAGTATAAATAGAGGGTAGAGTTTCCCAAGACCTCGAAGGATAGGAAGCAAGATCGAATGAACCAGTGGAAGAAGGGATACCAGCCAGCTCCTTATCGGAATGCAACAAAAAGTTTCCCAAGGAAGGATTTTCACTCCAATCATCCGAATACGCAAGGTAGCAGTAAACCGGTAAACCTGGGAATGAAGAAGTTTGGGGACAACTCCCGCAAGCCATTAAAGTGTTGGGAGTGTGGAGAGCCTCATCTAAGGAGGAACTGTCCACGTTTAATTGCAACAAACAAAACTGTTGTTCATAATTTGCAGGAAGCCTCGACAGTGGGAGACGTGGGCAGAAGTATGCATCGGAAAAATGTAGCCATAGATGGTCGACAAGTTGACCACCAGTCCTCGGTGGTATAAATCGAAGGTAAAATCAATGACACTCGAATTTCTATTTTAATTGACCCTGGAGCTACGTTAAGTTATATTACTCCCGATGTAGTAGAGTCGAATAAACTTAAGAAACTGAAGAACGCAAAATCATGGCTTGTACAACTAGCAACAGACACTAAAAGGAAAGCAGTTGACCTTATTTCTGATCTTGAGTTCAGCTTAGATGGTCAAAAGATAAGGACCAATCTGAACATCCTACCACTAGGATCTTATGATATGATTATTGGGATGGATTGGTTGGAACAACACAAAGCAGTACTAGACTGTTATACAAAGATTCTTAGCTATAAAGATAATTTTGGCATTGTTAGAACAACCCAAGGCATACCAAAACCTATATCAGTCAGACAAGTTTCAATGATGCAACTCAAGAAATGTATTATAAAGGGATGTCAAGTTTACGCCATCCAAGTGACGAATCTATTAGAAAAAGAAGATAATCCCAAGTTAGAAGACTTTGTTTTCCTACATGAATTCAAAGACATGTTTGTGGATGAGATACCAGAATTACCTCCCAGAAGGAAAATAGATTTCTCCATAGACTTACTACCTGGATCAGCCCATATCTCAAAATAACCCTACCAAATGAGTCTACCAGAACTGACAGAATCGAAAATACAATTACAGGAATTGTTGGACAAAGAGTATATCAGACCGAGTGTCTCGCCATGGGGAGCACCAGTCCTCTTTTTGAAAAATAAAGACGGTACTCTAAGACTATGTATTGATTATAGACAACTGAACAAAATGACCATTAAAAACAAACACCCCTTACCTAGGATAAATGATCTGTTCGATCAAGTTGGTGGGGCCAAGATCTTTTCAAAATTGGATTTGCGATCCGATTATCATCAAGTTAGGATAAAGGACGAGGACATAAACAAAATATCTTTTCGAACAAGATACGGACATTACGAGTTTGTAGTCATACCTTTTGGACTCACTAACACACCAGCCACATTTATGTGCTTAATGAACATCATTTTCAGTCAGTACTTAGACAAGTTCGTAGTAGTATTTATCGATGATATTTTGGTCCATTCTAAAACGGAGGAGGAACATGATGAACACTTAAGAATAGTTCTGCAAACATTAAGGAAACACAAACTATACACAAAATTCGACAAATGTGACTTTTATAAAAAAGAAATACAGTATTTAGGACATGTCATTTCCTCAGAAGGTATTACCGTAGACCCGAAAAAGATAAAAGCCATTATGGAATGGCCAGTACCTAAGGATGTGGAAGATATCCAGTCATTCATGGGAATCACCAGATATTATCGTAGATTTATAGAAGGGTTTTCCAAGATAGCCTACCCTATCACATCATTACAAAAGAAAGGGACCAAGTTTAACTCGTTGCAAAAGTGTCAAGACAATTTTAACAAGCTGAAATAATTATTGACATCGGCGCCCATTTTTAAGGTAGTAGACCCAGATAAAGACTTCACAGTATGTGTTGATGCAAGTAAAGAGGGACTAGGTGGTGTTCTAACTCAAGAAGGGCACGTGATTTGTTACGAGTCCCAGAAATTAAAAGAACACGAGCGAAATTATGTCACTCATGACTTAGAATTGGCAGCAGTAATACATGCCTTAAAAATGTGGCGACACTATATAATGGGCAAAAAATTCCTACTATTGACGGATAATAGCAGGGTGAAATATATGTTTAACCAACCAGACCTTAATGTAAGACAGGCAAGGTGGCTAGCCTTCCTGAGAGAATTCGACTTCGAGGTCAGACATATCAAGGGTAAGGAAAATAAAGTAGTAGACGCTTTAAGAAGAAGAGTCCATGGGTTATTTGAGATAAATATCAGCAGGGAAGAAAGTGATCTGGACCAAAGAATAAGGACGACAAGACAAGTATTAATGATGGAAATTACACTAAGGTGATAGAAGAATTTCAAAACAGTATCGCAAACTCAGATAAACCAGATCTAAGTATCGACAAGAAGGGACTATTACAATTTAAAAACAGACTTTACATACCAGATTCAACAGAGTTAAAATTAACTATTTTAGACGAAGTGCATAAGAAATCGTATTCTGGCCATCCAAGTTACCAGAAAACAATAACAACACTCATAAAACTATTTTACTCGCCTAATATGAAGGGTGAAGTAGCAGAGTACTTGGCTAGGTGCCAAGATTGTTAGCAGGTTAAGGCCAAGTACCAACACCCAGCCAGCCTATTACAGCCATTACCAGTACCACAATGGAAATGGGAGACTATATAACTAGACTTTATAATAGGTTTGCCTAAAACTCAAAAAAAAAATGATTCTATCATGGTTGTAATCGATAAACTCAGTAAGTTTGCACACTTTATTCCTGTAAAGTCTACTTTTAAAGCTATAAACATTGTTGAAATATTCATGAAAGAAATTTTTAGACTGCATGGTATTCCTAAAATGGTGGTTTCAGATAGAGACGTAAAATTTACATCCTCTTTTTGGAAGGAATTGTTTGCAGGACTAAACACTAACTTGAACTTCAGTACAAGCTATCATCCACAAATGGACGGACAGACCAAAAGGACAAAATAGATCATAGAGGATACGCTTTGCATGTGTGTAAGAACAAAACCGAGTAAGTGGGAAGACTACCTGCACTTGGTAGAATTTTCATATAACAATGGGTACCAAACTTCAACTAAGTTGAGCCCTTTCGAAATACTGTATGACAAAAAGTGTACAACTCCAATTAGCTGGGATAACCCAGTTGACAGACTCATGGTTGGACCAGAGATGCTCCAAGAAATGGAGAACATGGTAAGAAAGGTGCAACAGAACTTGAAAGAAGCACATGACAGACAAAAGAGTTATGCAGAACAGAAAAGGGTGTTCGACAACACAGGTATTCCAACAGAGGACGAACACCTT
>SNQJ01S0081219.1:0-14273 GCA_010110895.2 Picea sitchensis
CCTCTCTATTTGAGTCAAGTCCTTCGTCTAGTATTTGAAGCTTCATTTCATTCTCCTTTGCAGTTGGATGAAATGAAGCTTGGGGGGCATTTGCCTTAGCCTCTAGACTTCATGCTGAATTTGAGCTACTAGCTTCTTAAACTGGGGGCTAAGTAACAACCATCCCTATGTTATGCGTTGGGAAGTAGCAAGCATAGTTTTCTATGGTTCAAGCTTGTGTAAAAATGAAACCAGCTACCTCAAGCGTAGTTTCCTCTGGTTCAAGCTTGTGTAAAAATGAAACCAGGTCCAAGCATAGTTTTGTTTAGTTTTTAAGCTTGTGTAAAAATAAAATCTATTCCAAGCATAGTTTTGTTTTGTTTTAAAGCTTGCGTAAAAATGAAAACAATCCCGAGTGTTATCACTCCAAGAAACTCCTTAGGGTTGTATGCTAAGGATGCTTGGTAACTTAGAAATAATGTGTATATGCATTTGGGACAATGGGGTCTTTAATGATCAATGTAAGAAACAACTCATCACACATCTAAAGATACAGTTCTTTCAGGAAACAATAATCAGATCAAGTAATTGAAAGGAGAGGGTGAAGAACACTATTCTTGATTGCCAAATACAAGTGAATGTAGGGCTTAATGAAAGATAGAGAGAAATACTTTACTTCAAGTCTATGAGCTCAATAAAGACATAACAGTCTTCATGAACTAAAATAAACTGAAACAAAGTACAAAAAGGGAATGATGGATATTTCTGATATTGAAAACGAAAGGAAACTGAACTTTATTTCTGCAAATAAGAGTCTATACAGTAGCAAAAAATATCTCCCAAATTCAACCCTTGTCTCTTAGAAAAGATAGGAATTTATAGCCTTTTACAATTAGTTTTTAAGATCCTAAAAACTTGGATCTGTATCTAAAAATAGCAATTCAAATCTAACTAATCAACTTGAATACAAAGACTTAATCACTAGACTAGCATTCAAATTGTCTTCAATCTCAAAATTTGACATCTGTATTCTTCAGTTATTGGAATCCGTGATGTTGTGGCACCTGTATTGACAGTTGGATTTCTTCAATGTTCATAGTCGATACTTGAGGAAATTAGTTTATCATGTGGTTCTCAAAAACTCCCACGAATCTCTGATGCAGAGTCCTTTGCAAGCAAGTTGTTATCCCCTTGATAATCTGGAACTTCTTTATAACCTGTGAAAAATGACCTGCTCCGTCCCTAGCTTCCAAAAATGCTTTTTCTTCTTTCACCAGCTAACTCGCCTTGTGATTCACTGGTTAGCTGGTGAAAGCGTTGCCTTTCACTAGCTAACTGGTTGCAAAATTACGCTGTGCACTGGTGAAAGATCTTCCTTAGCCCAAAATGATCTTTCACCTCCAAAACTACAATTTCAACAAAAACTCAATGTGTCTCTGCTTTATCCCCTTGCATATTCACAGCAACTTGAGCAAGCACTTGCAAATCTGGGTGTGATTTTTGCTTTTGCTTCAATTTTCTGATTTTCCTTTTAAGGTGCTTTGCTAGCCACCATAGATCGTTTTAGTCTTTGGTGATCTTCTGTTTTCTCTTCTTTTCCTTGACACTTTCACGAGCCAGCTTTTCAAATGCAGCATTGGTTTCTACAAAATTATCAGACAACTTCTTGTATCTTTCTTTTATTACCCTCTCTAAGACCTCCTGCTGAGCGATCACTTCTTTGAGATGCTTGATTTTCTGTGTTTTCTTCAACTTAGTGCTCTTTGATGTTTCTCCTTCCTCGGTGTGAGTAAAGGTGTCATAATTCTGTGCAAACTCAATTGAATGTTTAGGACTCTTGATGACAGGGCTCTCATCTTCTTGCTCTGGTTCTAAGTCTGTGTAGGGTAGGTTTAAGATGTTTGTTCTCCTTTCTATAGGCTGCTCTGTAGTATTTTCAAAATTCAACTTTTTCTTTGACCTGTGAGATTTCACACCAGAGATTCTATCTTCTAGAGGTCCTGGAAGGCTTCTCCTCTTCCTCGAACTACTTTGAGGAGTCAATTGCTTCTTTCCAGCTTTCCCCTGTTCATTCACGGGATGAGTTTGAGTTTCAAAGCCCTCCCAAAACATAAAATGTTGCTAGGTCCTTCCCTTTTGTCTTATCTCCTCCAGAATTATCAATTTAATAAGGCCAAAGTGATACAGAGTATTATTCATGCTTAGGGGTTCAGCTCTAATCTTTTTATAGACCTTAGTTAAGCTTTTGTGCAAGAAGAAAGGCAGGTTTAGGAGAGTTTGACCTGTGAAATGGTCTAAGAGCTTGAAGTGATACAACATCATTTTTTCATACCTGCCTTCTGAATTTATGTAGAGTTGGATGCCCTTAAAAAAATCCTGCCACTCATCCTCTAAATGGGAAACTGACATGCTCTTCTTCCATGCACTATGTCTGAATTCCTCCTTCAAATATGTTCTGAAATTTAAATTTTTGGTGGCAGTCATTTTGAACCAACTATGGCCCGTTCTTGGTAAGTTGGTCGTTGCAGCAATGGCAGCTTCATCCACAATGATCTCCAATGACCCAACACAAGCCTTATTCCCGTCAAACGTTTTAGCAAATGCTTCTTTTGTGGATTGATGACAGCCATTTTGTAACCTTTCAACAAATTCGATACAACCTGCATTTGAGAAATGTTTCTGCACTTCTGGATGCGTCTGTAGGAAGGATAGACTGTCCAACTCTTTTCTCAGTAAAGACCCACTGTGTCTCCTTGCCATCTACAAATCAAAACCCGAAATGACTCTGCACACCAATTACTGCAAACTGTTGTTCGGGTCGAGGTCTTACGCTGGTGAAAGCACTCGGCTCTGTCTTTCAACATTAGAAACTTAGCATGCATTTGTGAGTGATGTGTATTGGGGAAGCGATGAACCAATTTGATGTTGTCAGCCAGGTAGTATAGCTCCTGTACCTACGATAATGGATTCAAATTCACCATTTCCAACACCATGATTGTGAAGCATGTGTCACTGAACGAGATCCTCTTTGTAATCCTATTTAGACGTGCAAACCTGAGTCTCCATCATTATCCACTTTCACCAGTGCATCATTCTTGATTGCATGACATGGGATGATCGTATCATCATTAGATTTTAAAAACATGGATAAAACGCACATGATTCCCGCTTTCACCAGCTAATGGCCCATGGGAAGCGCTCCTTGGCTGTTGAAAATCTCTGCTTTCACCAGCGCACAACCCATGAGAAATGCCCCTTAGCTATTGAAACTCATCACTTTCACCAGCTAACCATCACCTTTAAAACACACGTTAGCTGTTGAAAGCATTTTATGAAAATTTTAAAGAGAAGACCTTTATGGGTCGTCTTATTTCTATGACAAAAATCAAAAACTAAGTCTTACTACTAGAAAAACTCAAAACCAAATTTGAGAACACTACCAATAGCCATGCTATCAACCACAAAATGCAACCATAGTGATGGATTCATTTTGGGAGCTAACATTTGGCTCCAACTGGGATGGGCATCTCCCTGTGAGGTGACCAAGAACCTAGCTAGACTTAGTAGCCTTTATTACAAAATTGAAAAGAAATCTTAAAAATAGTTTTGCTGGTACCATTGGGCATGGAGTTATTCAAGTGACAAAAACAAAGAAAATGGAACTGAAAAACAATATGTACAAATAGAACAGGGCTTTTTAAGAAAAGCATTATGAAAAATAGGTCTTCAGAAAGTGCTCGTTAAAAGGGCCACCTGCTACTTCCTCGCCTGAAAGATTTTGGAGAACGAAGGTATTGTTCTGTTGCACTGTTGTTATGAAAAAAGGACCTGTCTAGAGAGCCTCAAATTTGTCGTGTTTCCCTTTCTCTTGCCTTGTTGTATCCCACTTTAAGACTAAATCCCCTATTTTGAAGACATTTGATTTGACTTTCTTGTTGAAGATATCCTTGATTTTTTCTTGATGTAATTATGTTTTTTCCAAAAGCTGCTCTCTATCTTGTTGTAGCTCTACCAAATTATGAATTCTCCAGGTCAAATCACTTGGTTCAGAATCAGTTTCTTGTAAAAAATTCGCAACCGACAGTGTAATTTGAATAAGAAATATGGCTTCAGTACCATATACCAGCTTGAAAGGAGATGTACCAATTGATTTCTTACATGTAACCCTATCAGCCCACAAGGAAAACTTCAGCTTGGAATCCCAACCTCTGGCATTTTGTTCAAGCAATTTTTTTATAATTCTAACTAAACTCTTGTTGGATGACTCAGCTAAGCCATTCCCTTGCAGATAGTAAGCAGTGGAATGTACCAGCTGAATTCCCAGCTCTTCACACAATTTCACCAAGTGTTTATCTTTGAATGCAGCAGCGTTATCAGTGACTATTCTCTTAGGGCAGCCAAATCTGGCAAATATGTTTTCTTGCAGAAAATTTATGATGGCAGTATGGTTGGCATTCCGGGTAGGAATAGCCTCAATCCACTTTGTAAAGTAATTGGTGGAAACAAGGATCCACCAGTGCTGACCACTAGAAGGCGGATTAATTTCACCTATGAAGTCTAGGCCCCACTGCTGGAAAGGCCCTGTGACCACTATATGTTTGAGGGGAAGGGACTTCAATTGTTTTTTGCCTTCAAATCTTTGACACTTGTCACATGTTCTCACAAAATCACACACATCTGAAAATAAGGATGGCCAGTAGTAACCAGATCTTAAGATTTTATGTGCAGTGGTTTTCCAATAGTGATGGCCCCCGCATTCACTATTATGGAATTCAATCATGATCTTAGTTTCTTCTTCTTGGTTTATGCACCTCAATAATAAACCTATTGGATTTTTCCATAACAATACGTTGCCATTGATGCAGAAATTTATGGCTTTGAGCTTTAAATCCCTTCCTTGTGTTTTTTTCAAATCTGATGGGACTGATAAAGTTTGCAGAAAATAAATAATGTGACTGTACCATTTGCAATCAGCTAGGTGAGATGAGACCTGCATTTCTTCACTTACTTTATCCTCTGAAGATTGAATGTTATCTGCATTAATACTTACCAAATTTATTTCGAGCAGCCCGCAATTTTCCTCTGCCAGAAGTTTGGCAAGGCCCTGACCCTTCACAAGTTTTGCTAGTTTGATTTCAACATCAAATTCAATCAACCTTGCTATCCACTTACTCCTTTTTCCATCTATGTCGGGTTGGACAAGCACATCTTTAACTGAACTGGAGGGAATGAAAGCTATCACCTTTTCCTGAAGGATGTAAACTTTGAAAGCTTTCAATGACTTGATAAGCGCATATGCTTGTTTCTCCAACAATTCATACTTTACCTCTGCATCCCTCAAGATCTTACTGAAGAAGGAAACCAGCTGCTCTTGATCATCGACATTTTTCTGCAAGAGTACTACTGCGATTGTATCACTTGAAGCAAATGAAAAAATGTAAAATATCTTGGAGAAATCGGGGCTGATCAAAACAGGGGTTGTTGTGATGGCTTCCTTGATGGCATTGAATGAGTGTCTGGCTACTTCAGTCCATTTTACCTCGGAGTCCTTTATTAACATAGCAGTGATATGCTTTGTGATTTCTTCAAAGTTTACTATAAACCTTCTGATAAAGTTTATAGTCCCAAGGAAAGACTAAATGTCCTTCTTTGATCTAGAAAGAGACAGATTTTTAATTGCTTCTACCCTTTTTGGGTCAATTTTCACCCCATCAGCTGAAACAATATGCCCAAGTAATTTCCCTTCCCTAAGTGCAAAATTTGATTTTTTTGGATTAAGAGAAATTCCATACCTTCGACATTTTAGAAATTTCCTTTTTAAGTGCTGCAAATGAAGTTCATGGCTGCTTGAGAAAACGGTGATATCATCGAGATATATCAGGACAAATTTATCTTTCTCTCCAATGAAAGAAATGTCCATTTCCCTTTGGAATGTCACTCATGCATTCATCAATCGAAAGGGCACCTTCTCATACATAAACATACCCCATGGAGTGGTAAAAGAAGTCTTTTATTTTTCATCTGGATGGACAACAATCTGGTTGTATCCGAAAAACCCATCAATAAAAGACATCACCTTTTATCCTAACACCTTCTGCAAAATATGCTCTATTTTAGGTAGAGGGTAGTTGTCCTTCCTAGAGCACTTATTCAAATTTATGAATTCGATGCAGAGTCTGATCTCCCCATTCTTCTTCCTGACCGGTACGAGATTCGCAATCCATTCTGAATGTCTGAGAGGAATGATGATGCAGGCGTCCAATAGTTTTTTAATTTCCCTTTCCATTGTAGGCAACAACAAAGGATTGAAGGATCTAAGCTTCTGCCTGAATGGTTTGGTGTCTTTATTCAAGGGAATCTTATGCTGAATTACCTCTGTGTCAAAAGTCTTCAAGTCATCATACTACCAAGCGAAGATGTCTGCAAACTCCTTTAGAAATTCTCCATAATCAGCCCTTTGTTTTTCAGTCAAATGTGAGGCTAAGTTGACATGTTTAGGATCTTGCTCACTAGCCACATTATACTACAAAACTTATGAATCTGTTTCCCCACTTTCCAATTTGACAGCCACATCATTGTTATCGAACAACCTTTCCAACGGGACCAAACCTTTAGGAATTATGTTGGTAGACAGCTGAACTATTTCATGTGCTGCGATTTTTCTTCTGAACTTTAGCTCCTCAATTTCATTGTCATGTTCATTCTCCTGATCGATCTGCAGATCTACAAACTCATCTATCACTGCAAGGAATCTAGTGAGTTCAGCATCGTCTTCAAAAACCTTCCAAAATTTTACATTATCAGGGAGAGAGGGCCTATATTTAACTTGAATTTCATAAGTTAATTTATGAGGCAGAGGGGGTATGAATGCACAAGCAGACACAGCTAATGAATCAGCCAATTCATTCATTTCTCTAGGTACATATGAAATTTTAAAATCTGCAAAATCGTGAATTGCCTTCAACACTTCATCTCTGTATGCCTTCATCCTGACATGCTTTCCTTGAAATGACTTATTCATCTGCTGAATAATCAAATCTGCATCTCCAAACACCTGCAATTTTTTAATCTTCCTCTCTTTGGATGCATTCAGTCCCAGAAGTAGTGCCTCATACTCAGCAATATTATTAGTCACTTTAAAATCAAGTTTAAAGGACAAATGAGAAGTTTTCTTAGAAGGGGAAATCAATACCACTCCCGCTCCTGATGATTCTTTAGTGAAAGCACCGTCAAAGAACATGGTCCAAAGATTGTCTTCTGTTGTTTCTGTGGGCTGAACTGTGGTATTTCTGAGCAGCAATGCATCAGGTAATGAATCATCAATTTGCAAAATACAACATCCCATACCTGTGTCGACAGAATAAATAGGGTGATTGGATGGATTTTTCTCGTCACTGATTACATATGCCAACTGAGATTCCCTGTATAGTCTTCTATTCACCCCTCCAAAAATAGGGATAGTAGTGTAGGAGAGATCCATTTGAAGAGTTCCACCTAGCCTCTTCATCCATGATCTTGATAGTAGACATCCAAATTTAGGAGGTATGTCAGCCAATACTATATCCATCACCATAGTCTTCATGGATGCTTGGGTCAAGGTTACAGCCAAATCCTTGATCATCTCAAGACATTTGACTTTTCAAGAGTCAAAAGAGAATAGATCATGATAAGACTTGGTGATCTCCAGCCCAAGCTCGTTCATGACCGCCTTTGGCATCAAATTGTACGAAGCACCAGAGTCCAACAAATAGTTATGCAGTGTTTTCTCATGAATATTCAGAGAGATGTAAAAGGGAGGACAGCTTTCATCTCTGTCTTCAATCATTTGGCCCAGAGTAATGGTTGGCTTTTCATCATATATGTTCATGATATCAGTGGAAAGGGATACAGATTGGGGATCTAGAGTTTTGAGGATATTTTTTTTGCACATTTCATTTTTCATTAGCTCAACTAGAGGGATGGGAATTTTAATCTTTTGTATTTCAACCTCAAAATTGAATGAATACGGGACTTTATCAGAAGCTTTATCAGAGACATTTACCTGATTCGAAGGGGTTTCCTGATTGCTTTGTTGTTCAATAGGAGGCTGACTTTCTGGAGTTTGATGCTTGACAGGGGCAGCAGTCGTTTTGGGAGGAGCTGACGTTTTCACCTTTGAAGGATTTTCTTGTTGGTTCTCTGATGTCTGATCTTTTTGCTTAACAGGAGCTGTGCTTTTTTCAGGAGAGGCTGGTGCATCTTGTTGAGCAGTATCATATTTTGATTGGATGTTATATCTATTCTTATCTTCTGTCGTGAAAATGCCATCATCAATAAGATTATCTTGTGTTTGTTCAGTCATCAATGATTCCTCATAGTCATGTTGTGTTAGATAATATTTCCCTGTCTCTTCTCCAACACAATGAATGTTGTCTTCTCCACCTTCTTGATATTCACCCTCGTCTTCGTCCATCAAAACATTTTGAAGAGGGACCTTTATTCTCTGATCTTCACTAGGATTCTTTTCTCTTTGCAAGATCTGAGTTGGCTGATTATTTCTTCTAAAATTGTTGGGATTTTTATTTGGGTTCCTACCTGCAGAATCATAAGTGCCTCTTCCCTTCACAGGCTGCTTATTTTCAATCTTAATCTTGGATATCTCAGAGGTTAGAGACTCTAGCATCTTAGCCATTTTATCAAGTTTTGGATCAGCACTTGATGAAGATGAAGCCTCATTCTTTGGTCTTCTCCTATCAGAATCTCCTTTCCGCTTTTGGGAGGCTAGAATATTTGATTCCACCTCAAGGGAAGCATATTGCATAAGAGATAATGTTGGTGACCTCCTTTCTCTCAACAGTAAACAGAAATTTGAGTCAAAAGCATCAGAATATGTGATCTTGGCAGAAGAATCAGAAGGTTTTATCTCTACTAGTATTTTGCCATACATTCGGTTAAATCTTTTAGTGAAATCAGAGACTGACTCACTACTTTGTTTCCTTAGGTTTCCGAATTCTTTAATATAGTAGACAAAATCTCTTCTGTCACCCCAATGTTTCAAGAATGTTTCATCCAATTGCTCGATTCCAGCTATGGAACCAGCAGGGAGTTCTTTGAACCATTTCCTAGCATGGCCATCTAGGCTTTGGACAAAGACTCATGTCCAAACATCTTCTTCTTCAATATTAAGGTTTTCAGCATAACTGTAAAAAGCCTCAATATGTTCTTCAACAGACACATCGCCTTCGCCTGTGAATTTGGGCATATACTTCTGATAGTCTCCCATTGGCATGGATGATACTGGGTTTGGCAATATGAGTGGTGCATACCTAGCAGCTAGGATTTGTTGCATCTTAGTCAAAGGAGGTGGTGTATCCATAACTATCAAGGGTGAGGAAAGTGATGGTTTATTTTTCAAGTCTTCAACACTGGAGGAATGTGACAGAGGTGAATCTTCTAATGGGAAAGAGGTTTGATAAGAGGCTCTGTAAAAATTTGCAAGCTGTCGAGCTAAATTTTCTTCACCCTTAGCAGATAGCTCTTGGAGGAGATGTTCAACAGCAAGGAGGCTAGTGTAAATATTCAAATGATCTTCTTGTTGCTGAGAATGAAAAGACTCAAGGGAAGAAGAACTATGGCTTCTTTCCAAAGTCTTGGGTGTTTTTTCAATCAAATTTAAATCTATCAATTTATCATCATTAGGATTTTTCTGTTGATCAAAAAGAATTTGTTCTTCTATAGAATTTACAGTTGTTTTTTCATCAATGCTCTCTGAAAAGAACTCAAATTTTTCTGTAGTAGATTTTCCAGAACTGAAAAGAGGATTACCTTCTGTATCTGATTTTGAAGTTTGACCTTGAATTGTCTTTCCTTTTCTGATAATTAGTTCTAGATTGGACACTGGCGTGATCGGTGATTCTTGAGGATTCTCCCTAGTACTGATCCTCTTAGGAGCCCGGATGAACTTGTGGAGTCGCCAGATAGATAATTACAACCAACTAAAAAATGTCTAATCTTTGTCTATCATCAAAGATCATCTTTGTGTTGTATCCTAGGAAAGTAGAGCTTGAATTTCGTCTCCCCGGCAATGGCGCCAATTTGTTACCACTCCAAGAAACTCCTCAGGATTGTATGCTAAGGATGCTTGGTAACTTAGAAATAATGTGTATATGTGTTTGGGACAATGGGGTCTTTAATGATCAATGTAAGAAACAACTCATCATACATCTAAAGATACAATGCTTTCAGGAAACAATAATCAGATCAAGTAATTGAAAGGAGAGGGTGAATAACACTATTCTTGATTGCCAAATACAAGTGAATGTAGGGCTTAACGCAATATAGAGAGAAATCCTTTACTTCAAGTCTATGATCTCAATAAAGAGATAACAGTCCTCACGAACTAAAATAAAATGAAACAAAGTATAGAAAGGGAAAGATGGATATTTCTGATATTGAAAATGAAAGGAAACTGAACATTATTTCTGCAAATAAGAGTCTATACAGTAGCACAAAATATCTCCCAAATTGAACCCTTGTCTCTTAGAAAATATAGGCATTTATAGCCTTTTACAATTAGTTTTTAAGATCCTAAAAACTTGGATCTGTATCTAAAAATAGCAATTCAAATCTAACTAAGCAACTTGAATACAAAGACTTAATCACTAGACTAGCATTCGAATTGTCTTCAATCTCAAAATTTGACATCTGTATTCTTCAGCTCTTGGAATCCGTGATGTTGTGGCACCTGTCTTGACAGTTGGATTTCTTCAATGTTCATAGTCCATACTTGAGGAAATTAGTTTAGCATGTGGTTCTCAAAAACTCCCACGAATCTCTGATGTAGGGTCCTTTGCAAGCAAGTTGTTATCCCCTTGATAATATGGAACTTCTTTATAACCTGTGAAAAATGACCTACTCCGTCCCTAGCTTCCAAAAATGATTTTTCTGCTTTCACCAGCTAACTCGCCTTGTGATTCGTTGGTTAGCTGGTGAAAGCGCTGCCTTTCACCAACTAACTGGTTGCAAAATTACATTGTGCACTGGTGAAATCTCTGCCTTAGCCCAAAATGATCTTTCACCTCCAAAACTTCGATTTCAACAAAAACTCAATGTGTCTCTGCTTTATCCCCTTGCATGTTCACAGCAACTTGAGCAAGCACTTCCAAATCTGGGTGTGATTTTTTCTTTTGCTTCAATTTTCTGATTTTCCTTTTAAGGCGCTTTGCTAGCCACCATGGACTATTGTAGTCTTTGGTGATATTATGTTTTCTCTTCTTTTCCTTGACACTTTCACGAGCTAGATTTTTAAATGCAGCATTGGTTTCTGCAAAATTATCAGACAGCTTCTTGTATCTTTCTTTTATTACCCTCTCTAAGACCTCCTGCTGAGCGATCACTTCTTTGAGATGCTTGATTTTCTGTGTTTTCTTCGACTTAGTGCTCTTTGATGTTTCTCCTTCCTCGGTGTGAGTAAAGGTGTCATAATTCTGTACAAACTCAATTGAATGTTCAAGACTCTTGATGATAGGGCTCTCATCTTCTTTCTTTGGTTCTGAGTCTGTGTAGGGCAGGTTTAAGATGTTTGTTCTCCTTTCTGTAGGCTGCTCTGTAGTAGTTTCAAAATTCAACTTTTTCTTTGACCTGTGATATTTCACACCAGAGATTATATCTTCTGGAGGTCCTGGAAGGGTTCTCCTCTTCCTCGAACTGCTTTGAGGAGTCAATTGCTTCTTTCCATCTTTCCCCTGTTCATTCACGGGTTGAGTTTGAGTTTCCAAGCCCTCCCAAAACAGAAAATGTTTCCAGGTCCTTCCCTTCTGTCTTAGCTCCTCCAAAATGATCAATTTAATAAGGCCAAAGTGGCACAGAGTATTCTTCATGCTTAGGGGTTCAACTCTAATCTTTTTACAGACCTTAGTTAAGCTTTTGTGCAAGAAGAAAGGCAGGTTTAGGATAGTTTTACCTATGAAATGGTCTAAGAGCTTGAAGTGATACAACATCAGTTTGTCATACCTACCTTCTGAAGTTATGTAGAGTTGGATGCCCTTAAACAAATCATGCCACTCATCCTCTAAATGGGAAACTGGCATGCTCTTCTTCCATGCACTATGTCTGAATTCCTCCTTCAAATATGTTCTGAAATTTAAATTTTTTGTGGCAGTCGTTTTGAACCAACGCTGGCCTGTCCTTGGTAAGCTAGTCGCTGCAGCGATGGCAGCTTCATCCACAATGATCTCCAATGACCCAACACAAACCTTATTCCCGTCAAACATTTTAGCAAACGCTTCTGTTGTGGATTGATGACAGCCATTCTGTAACCTTTCAACAAATTCGATACAACCTGCATTTGAGAAATGTTTCTGCACTTCTGGATGCATCTATAGGAAGGATAGATTGTCCAACTCTTTTCTCAATAAAGACCCACTGCATCTCCTCGCCATCTGCAACTCAAAACCTGAAACGAATATGCACACCAATTACTGCAAACTGTTGTTCAGGTCGAGGTCTTATGTTGGTGAAAGCACTTGGCTCTGTCTTTCAACATTAGAAACTTAGCATGCATTTGTGAGTGATGCATGTTGGGGAAGCGATGAACCGATTTGATGTTGTCAGCCAGGTAGTACAGCTCCTGTACATGCGATAATGGATTCAAATTCGCCATTTCCAACGCCATGATTGTGAAGCATGCGTCACTGAACGAGATCCACTTTGTAATCCTATTTAGACATGCAAACATGAGCCTCCATCATTATCCACTTTCACCAGCGCATCATTCTTGATTGCATGATGTGGGATGATCGTATCATCATTAGATTTTAAAAACGTGGATAAAACGCACATGATTCCCGCTTTCACCAACTAATGGCCCGTGGGAAGCGCTCCTTGGCTGTTGAAAATCGTTGCTTTCACCAGTGCACATCCTGTGAGAGATGCCCCTTAGCTATTGAAACTCATCACTTTCACTAGCTAACCATCATCTTTAAAACACATGTTAGCTATTGAAAGCGTTTTATGAAAAATTTAAAGAGAATACCTTTATGGGTCGTCTTATTTCTAAGACAAAAATCAAAACCTAAGTCTTACTACTAGAAAAACTCAAAACCAAATTTGAGAACACTACCAATAGCCATGCTATCAACCACAAAATGCAACCATAGTGATGGATTAATTTTGGGAGCTAACACCGAGCTTAGTCTTTTTTCTTTCTCATGCTCGTAAATACATAAGAATAAGTTACTGAGATTAGTATTTGTTATTTCTCGAGCTCATAAATACGTGAGAATGTAACTGAGTATACTTTTATCACTTTTTCGGAATCGTAAAGGTTATACGAAAAAGGAACCCACTGGAGTTCCCTTTAATCTCTTTTCAGACTCTCTAAACATGAAAAGATTGTCGAGCGACCTTGTTCTATTCACGCTCGTAAAATTATTTGAATAAAACGTTCGATGGGCGATAGCTTATCACTTCTTCGGTCCTGTCTAACTACTTTACAAAAAAGGAACTGAGAGAGTTATCTTTAAGTGTTTTTCAGACTCTCTAAACATGAAAAACCCTTGAGTTTTCTTTCTTTGGACTCGTTAAACAAACATCGAAAGGCCCATATGGGACTGAACCACTCCTTCTTAGGGTTTGTTAAACATACTCTGAGGGACTCGTCCGAAGGATGAGCTTACATTTACAATCATATGTTATCCTCCTCAGGCTTGTGTAAAAATAAAGAGGTACTCGCCAGAAATGGTGGGGGGGGAATTTGGAAAGAATTGTGTCTAAACCTGTATTCCATGGACGAGTTGTTTTTGAACATGACACCCTTTCACTCGCCTTGTGTCTAGGTTGGAAAATCTACTTGTCTCTTGATCATACTCCTATAAGATTACAAATTGGTCTATGATCCCTGTTGTTGAGTCAATGTTTCCAATACAGTTGTCGTTTCGTCAATATGTTCAAAGAGAAGTTCAAACGAAAATCCTTCTATTGCATCAGCCATTTTTGTAGTCTTTAAGCCTTCTATTGTGTCAGACATCCCTGAGTCAGTCCTGAATCACTTGTTACGCTGATCTACATCAAATCTTGTTACTTGTTTCGTGTCATTGATGTGGGATACATTAAGGCCCTCCTGTGACGAGTCTTTTCCTGTCGACTTCAACTCATTATTCAAGAATTAGACTTAGAAACTAATTGGTACCTTGGAACTTGCATGCCTCAATGGTAGGTTTCCTCGCTTTCGACAGTGGGTTTTCATTATCGACCCCTGATCAAGATATTTTGTTGAGTGTTCGACCTCAGCTCATTGATTCACATTCGTTGGATTG
>SNQJ01S0081219.1:14283-44877 GCA_010110895.2 Picea sitchensis
TCATCCCTATGACCGTTAATGATGTAAACCTATCTGTTGCCTTCAGAGGGGTTAGTGGCCTGAGTTCTTGAAGAGAGAAGGGAGAAGAACTTTTCCTGAGAAAAGAAGTTGCATTTTCCCTTGTAAAAACCCTGTAAAAAAGGAAGTTCACAGGTTTCTATATAGGCAGGGTGCGATAATGCCTAATTCTCACAGGTTGCACCATAGCTGGGTTGCGAGAGGTTTGCAGGTTACACTATAGGCAGGGTGCGAGAATGCTTATACATGGGAAAAACAAGCGTTTTCTCGAATCTTCTAGAAGGAGAAACTTCCATGGTGAGGTGCCATCCGAATGGTTTGGATATTACTCACTTTCATGATTTAGTGGGATCATCCTAACCTCCTCACCTTATCCTCTTCAATAGATAAAAGGAGAGGAGCTCTTATGGAGAAAGTTAGCTTTGGTTGGCTTGGAATTGTTGGCTTGGTTAGAGTGGCTTTGAGATTTGCTTTGTCAAGACAGATTGTGAGTAGCTATCAGATCCATGGTCTCAGAATCCTTGGAGCAAGAAGTGTGTGGGGAACGAAGGATAGTTGGAAGGGACCTTACAACATCAAGGCCATGGTTGTAATCTCTCTTTCACATTTAATATGATACAGTAATATGATTATTTCCTATAAATCTTGTTGTGTTTTATTGTATGATTCCTTGATCACATACATATTTTTATATTGAGTTTGTGCTATCGCTATCACTTTGGATGGTTGTGTTCTTTTGCAGGATCATCATTGTATGAGTGTTGGAACAGAGCTAGGATGGCGATGGTGAGAGGAAGAGACATTTAAATGGTATGTCACCCATCCCTCTTTGGTTAGTAAATTCAATATTTAAAACTTAAGGAAAGCGTCATGTTTTGGTGTGTTTTTTTCTAGATCTAGGTGGATCTAGGGAGATCAGTTAGTGTCTGCACCTACCAATTTTTCCGATAACAACAGTTTTTGAGGTTTTAGGTTCTCCTCAATGAAGCTCTTCAGCTTCTCCTTCCTCTTCCCTAGTGGGTTCTGAATTTTCTTCATCTGTCAGATCTGCCTCTTCTCCAATGTAGAAACCCTCCCCCATAGTTCTTCTTAAACAGGTTTGCAAGGTGAACTTCTTGGAACACTCTCCCACTACGTGTATGTCTAGCTTTTTTATCATTGTCACTGTCTAAATTATTGAACATTAGCCTTTCTAGATCTGACCAATCTATTGTATCTTCAAGATGTTCTTCTCATGCAATAGCATCTTGAGTCTCAACTTCAGGAATTGTAAAAATTTTCCTCTGGGTCCCTTAAAGAAATATCTCTCAGCTTGGATGTATGACTCTACTATGTCAACAACAAACTCTGTGAAGTACCCTCCAATGGTGTTATTGAACCAATGATCTACTACTCATGATACAACACTATCAACTCTTTTGACCTTCTTGATCAGCTCTGACATCCAAACCATAGGAGGGCTAGATCGGATCTCAAACTAGGTATCTGATAATCTAGCTAGCCACTCATATAGATCCTAATGGATTCCTCCAAAGAAAATTTCATGTATATTAGTAAAGATATATTTCTCCAGCCAATCTTCTGAGCTAAGATTAGGGTTCTTGTTCTGGGCTTTAGAGAAGTCCTTTTCTTGATCTTCTATCCACTTTTGAATCTTTGTCTTCGATGGAAACCACCTTGAAATTCCCTCAAGAATATTCCTTCCCCAACAACAGAACCATTTGTTGGCACAGGGGCAGACCTAGGGTTCAACTCCAAGACCGCACCAACAACCCCTAACTACTGGCCCTTTCGGCAAAAACTGCAAAGTAGATGCAGTCTCACCTGAAGCAGTTATGGGGGGGTTGCAATACAAAGATGTCTACAACCAAAGGAAATATCAATTGGATCCAACACAAGAACAACAAAATGTTCATATATCACTTATCATCTTAGATCTATTATGCACATCTACTTATCATATCTAAAGCAGTAATTCACTCATAGTATATAAATGACAGAGATAAAATACCAATCACACACAACACAAGATGTGCGTGGTTCACCCTATATCTAGGGCTACGTCCACAGAACTGTGCTATAATATATTAAGGTAAAGCATACAGTTCTTGTCTTCACTCTTGGCTAGAAGATCTCTTCTCTTCTCCTCTCTTTCTCTCCTCTCCTTGGGAACCCAGCTACAGGGTTGATCTTCACACCCAACTGAAGATCTTACACTACCAGAAGGCTCTAACTCTTAGCACTTATCTCTCTCGATACAATACTCACTCACATCAACAATACAACTAGATCAACAAAAATATCATACCAACCCAACCTGGGTCCTTTAGACCTTTATTTATACATTACAATAGCTCACCAATAGCCTTAGGCTGAAACCTAGGTGTCAAAAATCCTAGATACCAAAACCCTAGGTGTCTAAAACCCTAGGTCAACTTGATTCGCATTTTCAGGGCTTCACTAACCTGCCTTTCCTTCGTTCTCGCATAGTGCTCCAAAGCATCCAACGATGGATTTTTCCACTTGTTGAGTTGTCCATGATCCTTCTTCCTTTCTTATCTGTCATCCCCGATCTCCTAGTCCAACGACTTTCTTTCTCGAGCTTCGCTCCATATTTTCTGCTCTTTTGTTCGCCTCAACCCAGCAATAGTCATTGTGTCTTCCGTGGAGTTCGCATTCTCCCTTTTCTTCCTTGATATTATCTTGCTTCCATAACCAAGGGCTAATAGATCTTGTCATGTTGTTCTCTTACTGCACATATCTCCTTCGGGAGGTAAGCAGTAACCATGGTGTACTCAAAATATCTTGGCACGTTATCTCGACTCACCGCATCGGCCAGAGGCGGGATGTAATCAGGAAATATGGTCGGGATCAGCTTCACATATTCTAGGTCATCTCTGTTCTTGCTTCTCTTCTCTGCTGCTAGTTGGGATGGCCTAGATCTGCGAGAAGTCGATGGAGAGGCTTGTAGTCCTCTCATCGATGACTCTTGTACACCCACAGACATTACTCTTTCAGTCATGAGATCAATGATTACCTCCTATTGATGGGTCTTAAACCCCTTAACTCAAAAGTAGGAACCAAATCCACCACCGAGGCCCAATTAGAATCTCCAGCGTTTGTGATTGGAATGGTTCTCTAGATCTCGCGATCCAGCCAATTTAATCGATGGGCTTTATGTTTTCTTGTGGAGGAATCTCCTTCAATCGAGATTTTCTCTTTTGGTATTTTATCTTTAGTTAGGATAAATGTGAGAAAAGGCCGGTATAAACCAACTTGACCACACAGTGATAAGGAAGTCTAAAGACTGGGAAAGGTCAGTCTCGAGATAACCCTCACTCCAGCATGCAGACAATGATCTCTTACCACAGGCCTAGTAATAATACTTTAACCGTGTGAGCACTCGATCACTAATTGAGATTTTAACCTAAACTATCCAAGAAACAAAATGAGAGAAAATTTAACTACTATAGAAGAGGCTGAGCTTGGGATAACCCGCTGCTCAAACATGCAAATGATAATCCTATACTACAGGCCTAGTAATAATACGTTAACCATGTGAGCATCCAATTACTCTTTGAGAATACTAATTATTAGAAGAAAAAAATTATATGATAATATCAATAGAAAGAAAAATAATTCATCTACCATAATCCTTCATCATATATCCATACAACGATTCATCATTTCCATCATTAGAGAAAAGAACAGCAATGCAATTTCACTAGATAACTTGACAATATATTCGATAGCTCTTACTTGTTACATCTTCTCATGAACTGAATAGGAAATAGTTCTTCTCCAGGCTCAATTACACATGCATATGATGAAAAAAACTTTGTCTCTGGTCCAGAAGGACTTCTTCATTCATAGCAGCTCCAAAATAATTCTTAACAACTAGAAAGAAAAGAGTTATTGCAACAAACCATCGACCCTTAGACCATCAGTCGATGTTCCTATTTATAATATAAAGTCTTAACAGTAATTAATGGTAAAATACAATTTGAGATAATCAAAAATTGCCATGTGGCATCATCATCTGACAGTCTTTCAATAGTCCACTCTAGTTGTTTCTTGAAAAGGGTGGATTCTTTCATAATCAGACCATTTGATAAAGAGTTCTTCACAAGTATGGGCCCACGAGAATCTATGTTGTTCCATTGGGGCTGCATATATCCCTCTAATGTCTGTTGCATGCGCTCAGTATTTTATCAAGGTGGAATTCAGCTGTTGCAACATGGTTTTAGCTCTGATCGGGTGTTCTGTGAATTGTCACACCTGTCCCGGCCTCGCATCGGCTACCTTCACACACTCTTAGGCCCATAGGGAGTCTTTTTCAGCATACATCTTGAGCACGTTTCTTATGTCTATAAACTCACTAGGGTTGCCAAACTCGGGGAGCTTGATATCTTTCATTACTTTATTAATTTTATCCCAATGCTTCTAGCACTTGGCATATTGTTCTTGGATCTATCGATGTGGATTCCAGGACATCTTAGTCCAGTATTCTGCAGATCTCTTTATGTGGACAAGGCTATTTTTTATTAACAGTCGAATGCCATGTTCTTCCTTTTATCGACCCTATTGGACTGCCTCAATGTATTCAAGCCTTTCCACCGCTTGCTGCGCTCTTTCATGCCATTGTTCCATATCCTTTCATGCTGCGAGAGCCATGAGAGTGTCCTCCTGGAATTCAATTATATTTTTAGTTAACAGGGTTCTTTCTTTCTTGTACTCCTTGTAAACTCCTGAAAACTCACACTTCAAATATGTCACAATCTGTGTGGTGCCTTTATAATACTCAACAATATGGCGCAAGTGTTCCAGCTCCTTCAGAGTATCCGCTAGTTCTCTTTCATCCCTCCTAGATGTATCCTTGGCAACATCAGAGAGGGTTCTTCCCACGCCTATTAGTTCATACATGCGAGCATCTACTGTGTTGATCAAGCTTTCCTCTGTGGTAACCAAAATAGAATGGTCCACAGTAATCTTCCTCTTCTTAGCAGTCCTTTGCACGATGGCCTTCCTCTTTTGATCATAGGAGATCGCATAGATGTCTGCCACTTCATCTACTGACTCTGGTATCTGTTGTTCGCCCTATGTGAGCATGTTTCCCAAGGTGTCGGTGGTATATATTTGTTCAATATCAGACTCTTGAACCTCCTTGTTTTCCTCTGAATGCTCGACCTCTTCCTGATGTTTATTAGGGACCTGAGTATCAAGTGGAATGGATGTGTCAGGAACGAGCTCAATACTTTCCTATATTCTAGCTGTGGCATCATCGACGTCCTTCTATGGGGATATTTCTTTTGACACATCCAATTCTGACTTGTCCTTGGGACTACCTTCTCAGGTCTCTGATGCATCGAGTGTTTCTGTATCTAATCTGCTTCCGGCTCCTTTTTCTTCTCGTGTGTCCTCTTGACTCTGAACATTGGGAACAAGAGGTGTTTTTTTCTCGGCTCCCTTTTCTTCTTCTACATGCACAAAGGTTTTTTGAGATGCCTTCGGACTCTCATCATCACTGTATATATCTATGAACTCAGACAGAGAGTTAGACACATTAGTTTCGACTAACACTCGACCTAGCTTTGATTGAGTCGTCGCACCTACTGGTGAATCGGTTGGCGGTAATGTGGATTCAGGGTCATCTGACTCGTTGATGTTACCAGGGTTTGTGAGCTCGAAGCCGCCTACCCCTGCCCGACTCTCTTCTGGGTTACTGGTCGGAATGCTTGATGAGGGCTGGATCATTCGACGCCAGATCCATTACTTGCTGAGCATGTTGGAGAAATAGTGTCCCTATTTTCCTTGCACCTGGACTTTCGAGAAAATTCAAGTTCTGTACAGGGGCTTCCTGAGGAGCTTCCATCGTTTCGGTCGATTCGAATGTTACCCTTTCTTCCCTAGTCCTGAGAATTTCTTCCACTCTTTGCGCTCTTTCATCCAAGGATGCCACTTTCTCTTCCAAACTCATGGCCTTGAACTTGGTTATTTTGGGGTCAACGATTCTTGCCACCACCTCATCCCAATCTTGAGCATTTTCAGTGAATATTTCATCCTCAAATCATTCGTGGGCATAAGGCCAACAGGACGATACTTGTGATGCATGTTTTGAGACCAGACCATTGGGATAGTTCTTGTGAAAACTTCATGTCTGGAACCAAAATTCCAATTGACTTAATCCCTCTTCCTTGGCCTACGTAGTGTCTTTAACCTGGTAGAACCCAATATGAAACCCATAGGGTATGAATGCTCACTTCTTATCCTTCACCAAAGTGGCATTGTACCCCTGCAAGATAGTTTGGTAACATATTTCCCCTAGTACCAGTCGGTCGATGACATATATAGGTAGCAAATGTGGTGGTCTTGTGGTGTCGAAAACCCTAATGTAGGTTTCGCGCTTGTCCAGGTACAAGTGACCGACTTTCGATATAACTTTTTTGGCCGCATCAGATATCCTTGGGCACTCTTTCTTGAATAGTAAGAAATGAATAGGTGCAATAAATTGGTCACAAATGAGAGAGTAGGATATTTTATACCTGTTCTCCCACAAGATGCTAAAATAGACATGGACCGAGAGCTCAAAAGCATGCCAGCTCAAGTTCATTCCTGCGAAAACATTTCTTGCACAGATGATGTCCAATAGATAATATGCCATGTAGAAGGCACGAGTTTCTCCTTACTTCGACTATTGAGCCTGTAGAATGCAGGTGCTAAGTTGTTTGGAGATGATCATGCCCCAGTTGAAGCTTGTTCCAGAGATGGTGACAGTATAAGCCAAAGGCATCCATGCCTCTGAAAACCTAGAGAAATCTTTTTCTCCATGCAACTGGAAAAGGAGATCCATTAGATAGATATAAGGTTGTCTGAGGTTGGTCGTCGGGTACCAGCCAGAGTTTTGATTGGTGAATTTTTTGTCTTCTCTCCACCAGGACACCATGATTTTTCTGGTGTTGTGCTTCTCATAAAACTTCACAACAAAATCCATGTTCAAACGCTCATCTGGATCCCTGAGCTTGTAATACCTTTGGACTTTTACTGGGAGGAAAACCCCGACAATTTGACCATTATCATCATTAATTACACACTTTTGTGCATCACTGTGATCAATAAGCCATTTCAAAAGTTCAATGCAATGGAATACCGAAGTCCTGCTCCCCACCATGTGTAGGTAAGCCTTGTGGATGTTGACGAAGACCTCATCATCCAGCTTCCTCGTGTCAGGATCGCTATGCGGGGCATATTTGGGGAATTATTCGTACTTGATTTCCTTGAACAGGTCTTCCATTGCGAGAATGTTGTCTTGGTCCCAATGTTCACCTCTGTGTCCCCAAAGACTGGGGCCTGAGCGAAGGCTTATTTTGTGATCGTCTCGATGATGGGCGTTGGCTTGGAAGTGAATTCTAATTTTCTTGCAATGGCTGGGGAGGATCCTTCTCCTTCTTATGATTCTTGCAGCTTTGGGACTCTAGGAGATTTCCTGGTGGTAGGTTTCTTTGGAGGCATCGTTCCTACAACCGAAGATGATCAATTAGGGCTGGCACATAGAATAATATTAGATCTTAATTTATATGTGAAATGAAATCAAAACCAGACTGGTACATACATGTATGCTTGCTAAACTTTGTTGCTTAATACTCACTATACCTTGAAAGCCTTCTCCAGGTCATCTGTCTCGCTACTCTAGATGTTTCAGACCTCTTTGCATGCAAAATTCTCTAGATCATAATAATTCAGGGTAATATAACAGGAGAGAACTTACCAGTCGCATCAAGTTGTTAATACAAGTAATGGGGTGAAATTTAAACTACTTACCGCCAATTCTTTGTAATCAATTTTACGTAGGTTAATGGTGGAGGCGCGGAGGGATATGTGTTGTATCTATAGGTTAAAACAGTCATTGGGATTTGTGCATGAATTAGAGACTAATACGCGATCTTGGAATTAATCAATCAATTAAATGCATCGTATCTAGCATATCTTAGAGATAAAACATCCCATCGTGTCATTTTCTGAATGGGGAAGTTAGGGATCGATGCAGAGCTACGGGATTCTTCATTGATACTCCTTACAAAAAGAAAAACCATCGATGTCGATTTCTTTCAGAGGATGGTTCTGATGTGACACGTGTTGGATAAAGATAGGTGACTAGACTAACGAGTGCCAATAGAGGTGGTAACCTTCTTTCAGTTTCACACTCCCTATCCTAGCCTAGGAATCACCTATGTCGATTAGATATCAGGGGTTAGTAACCGGGGATGAACTTATCGCATCATTTCCCTTGGGCTAGCTTCCTGGAAATTCGTCGATGCCGAAATGATTTTACTTGATCGGTCATCGGGTGATTCCTCCCTTTCCCCGCAAACGACTACTTTCTTTCACGTTTTGTCGATGCTGAATGAAATCGGTCATCGGCAACTTTCTTGTGCAATTCTTATCACGAAATAACAACTCCTTGTTTACCAATGCCGACGAAATTCGCGATCGGCATCCTTAGTTTTCTAGGATGATTTTCTTTCACCTCTGATTCTTCCAGGTGCCGAAATTTGGACGCGTCGGGTGAAACGACTTAGTGGTTGATTCTTTAGTCAAATGTTTCTCCCTTTAAGTTGTGATGGTTTCAACATGTTTAGGGAAAATTTTAAAGAATCAAGGAGAAATTGTAGAAAACAAAGATAAGCGGAAACAACATTGTTCTGAATCAAACAATAAGTGGTACCCAAAAAGTAGAGTTTGGCAAAGACTTTTTTAGGGTGTGTTGAGAGCTCAACACCTCCTTCACAGAATCTTCGACTGCACTAAGTTCTTCGGACATACGCGCTCGTGGTTGAATCTCTCAGGTTTGAAGAGTAAGTAGTCAATGCAACGGGACGGATGGTGATAGCACGATGATCACTGTGTGGAATCAACTAATCTGCGGGCTCAGATTCACAGTTAGAAAAAGTGTTCTCGGTGCAAGGTTAGATGGAATAAATAGATAATGAAGCACTAGATCTCTCCAATGGGAGAGAAGCCTCCATTAACTCAGTTTTGTTCTTTACAGCGCGATCCCAACAGTCTGATGGCGAGCTGTCTGACCATAAATGCCTTTCTACCCATTCAGGGTGTCGGTATAACGGTTATATTGTTCCCAATGGCTACATTTCTTCGCCATGGAAAAGTTCCATGTGACGTTGTTCTGATATCCCGGCGAAGTTCATGTTTTGTAAATTTTCCCTTTACGAAGTTCCCTCTGGAACCTTCTGTAACTTTTCGATCTTTTCTCTCTTATTGCTGAGATTTCGAGCCTTCTTTTCGATGAGCTTCATCTCATTATTCCTCTTTCCATTATGATTCTTGTCTTCTTTTGGCATAGTAACTTCGCGTTGTTGAGATTCTTTCCTAAGATTCAAGGGTAATACTTCGTCTCTATCTGGGATAGGTACTTCAGTCTTCTGCAAATCTTCTCGTGTTCTTGCAACTTCGACATCCAAGTCTCTGGTCCTAAGTAGCTTTGATCTATTCTATTATTCTTCAATTAGCTGTGCGATCCTCCTAGTCATGAAATCTTTCAACTCTTGCTTCTTCCACTCTAAGACTTCTTATTTATTCCTTCTGGCCTGATCTCTTCCAATCCAAGTTTTTCCTAGTAACATAGTAAATGGAGCATTGTTCTCAATAAATTTAAGAACCTCAAAATCTTCCTCTATTGAAGTTCCATTGGCATTCATAGATATCTGGGAGAGATTTCCACATAGGGTTATCAATTTTCCTCTGAATAATCCTATTCCTCCCAATGAAGGAACCATAACAGGCTCCCCTAAAAGTTCCTAGGTTCTTTATGTCATGATATTCACCTGTATTTCCTCATCCATAACACAGTCAATGTCGAAGTCTCCTATTCTTACTTCAAATCAATCTTTTTATTTGAAGATCTCTGATAAGCTGATATGTCGGTGGTTATTCAGGGTTTCTTTCATCTGTAGCAATACTTTCCTTGATTCTTCCTGGGGTTCTTCCATAATCTTAGTTTCTAGATCTGTCTTAGGGTTTTCTCGGTTCATATCAATTCTTTCAATCTTAGCAATCATTCTAGGTCAATCCAATACTTCATGGTCCATAGATATAAAGCAAAGACAACTAGATCTTCTACTGTAATATAGCGGTCGAGCCATAAGTAGTCGCCATGGTGCCTTCTGAAGTGTGGTATTTTCATTACATTTAGCAGGGTGGACTGCGTAAGGTTCATCGTCCATGGATGGGGGATTATCTTTGAATTCTTCCCCTTCTTCTTGGTCAAGTATTTGTACGGGGCGAGCATGCTATGGTTCTTGCGATCTCCAAGGTTGAATTTGCTGAAATTCAATGCTGCGATCTTGTCCTACTATGCTCTTACTGCGCATATCCCCTTCGGGAGGTACACAGTCTCCTATTCTTGCTTGAATTCACTCTTTTTCTTTGAAGATCTCTGATAAGATGAAATGTCGGTGGTCATTCAGGGTTTCTTTCATCTGTAGCAATACTTTCTCTGATTTTTTCTGGGGTTCTTCCATAATCTCAGTTTATGGATCTGTCTTAGGGTTTTCTTGGTTCATATTCATTCTTTCAACCTTCGCAATCATTCTAGGGAAATCCAATACTTCATGGTCCATAGATCTAAAGCAAATAAAACTAGATCTTCTACTATGATACAACGGTCGAGCCATAAGTAGTCTCCATGGTGCCTTCTGAAGTGTGGTATTTTCATTACATTTAACAAGGTGGACTGCGCGAGGTTCATCATCCACAGCTGGGGGATTATCTTTGAATTCTTCCCCTTTGTCTTAGTCAAGTATTTGTACGGGGTGAGCATGTTATGGTTCTTGCAATCTCTGAGGTTGAAGTCATTGAACCTCAATGTTGTGATCTTGTCTTGTTGTTCTCTTACTGCACATATCTCCTTCGGGAGGTACGTAGGCTCTTATTCTTTCTTCAATTCACTCTTTTTCTTTGAAGATATTTGATAATCTAATATGCCGATGGTCATTCAGGGTTTCTTTCATCTGTAGCAATACTTTCTCTGATTCTTTCTGGGGTTCTTCCATAATCTCAGTTTCTGGATATGTCTTAGAGTTTTCTTGGTTCATATTCATTCTTTCAACCTTAGTAATCATTCTAGGCCAATCCAATACTTCATGGTCCATAGATCTAAAGCAAATACAACTAGATATTCTACTGTGATACAACGGTCGAGCCATAAGTAGCCGCCATGGTTCCTTCCAAAGTGTGGTATTTTCATTACATTTAGCAGGGTGGACTGCGTGAGGTTCATCATCCACGACTGGGCGATTATCCTCGAATTCTTCCCCTTCGTCTTGGTCAAGTATTTGTACAGGGTGAGCATGCTATGGTTCTTGTGATCTCTGAGGTTGAATTCATTGAATTTCAACGTTGTGATCCTGTCTTGTTGTGATCTTACTGCACATATCCCCTTCGGGAGGTATGTAGTCTCCTATTCTTGATTCGATTCACTCTTTTTCTTTGAACATCTCTGATAATCTGATATGTCGGTGGTCATTCAGGGTTTCTTTCATCTGTAGCAATACTTTCTCTGATTCTTTCTGGGGTTCTACCATAATCTCAGTTTCTGGATTTGTCTTAGGGTTTTCTTGGTTCATATTCATTCTTTCAACTTTAGCAATCATTCTAGGGAAATCCAATACTTCATGGTCCATAGATATAAAGAAAAGACAACTAGATCTTCTATTGTGATACGACCGTCGAGCCATAAGTAGCCTCCATGGTGCCTTCCAAAGTGTGATATTTTCATTACATTTAGTAGGGTGTCCTGCGTGAGGTTCATCATCCATGGCTGGGGGCTTATCTTCAACTTATTCCCCTTCGTCTTGGTCAAGTATTTGTACGGGGTGAGCATGATATGGTTCTTGCGATATCTGAGGTTGAATTCGTTGAACTTCAACGTTGCGATCTTGTCCTGCTGTTCTCTTACTGTGCATATCTCCTTCGGGAGGTACGCAGTAACCATGGTGTACTCAAAATCGCTTGGCACATTATCTCGACTCACCACACTAGCTAGAGGGGGAATTTAATCAGGAAATATGGTCGGGATCAACTTCGCATTTTCTAGGTCATCTCTGTGCTTGGTTCTCTTCTCCGTTGCTAGTCGGGATGGCCCATATCCATGAGTAGTCGACAGAGAGGCTTGCATTCCTCTCGTCGATGACACCTGTACACCCACATACATTACTCTTTCAGTCATGAGGTCAATGAGTACCTAATTCACAGAATCTTCGACTACACTAAGTTCTTCGTACATATGCGCTCGTGGTTGAATCTCTCAGGTTTGAAGAGTAACTACTCAATGCAATAGGACAGATGGTGATAGCGCAATGATCACTGTGCGGAATCAACTAATCTATAGGCTCAGATTCACGATTATAAAAAGTGTTCTTGGTGCAAGGTTCGATGGAATAAATAGATAACAAAGCAACAAATCTCTCCAATGGGAAAGAAGCCTCCATTAACTCAGTTTTTTCCGTTACGACATGGTCCCAACAGTCTCATGGCGAGTTGTCTGACCATAAATTCCTTTCTACCCGTTCATGGTGTCGGTATAATGGTTATATTGTTCCCAATGGCTATATTTCTTCGCCATGGCGAAGTGCCATGTGATTTTGTTTTGATATCCCGACGAAGTTCAAGTTTTGTAAATTTCCCCTTTGTGAATTTCCCTCTAGACCCTTTTGTAACCTTTCAATCTTTTCTCGCTTCTTACTGAGCTTTTGAGCCTTCTTTTTGGTGAGCTTCATCTAATTATTCCTCTTTCCATTCTGATTCTTGTCTTCTTTTGGCATAGTAACTTCATGTTGTTGATATTCTTTCCTAATATTCAAGGGTAATACTTCTTCTCTATCTGGGATAGGTACTTCAGTCTTCTGCAAATCTTCTCGTTTTCTTACAAATTCGACATCCAAGTCGTTGGTCCTAAGTAGCTTCGATCTATTCTCTTGTTCTTCAATTAGCTGTGTGATCCTCCTAGTCATGAAATCTTTCAACTCTTGCTTCTTCTACTCTAAGACTTATTATTCCTTCCTTATGGCCTGATCTCTTCCAATCCAAGGTTTTCCTAGTAACATAGTAAATGGAGCATTGTTCTTAATAAATTTTACAACCTCAAAATCTTCCTCTGTCGAAGTTCCATTGGAATTCATAGATATCTAGGTGAGCTTTCCACATAGGGTTATCAATTTTTCTTTGAATAATCATATTCCTCCCAATGAAGGAATCATAGCAGGCTCCCCTAAAATTTCTCAGGTTCTTTTTGTCATGATATTCACCTATGTTTCCTCATCTAGAACACAGTCAATGTCAAAGTCTCCTATTCTTTCTTCAATTCACCCTTTTTCTTTGAACATCTCTGATAAGATGATATGTTAGTGGTCATTCAGGGTTTCTTTCATTTGTAGCAATACTTTCTCCGATTCTTTATGGGGTTCTTCCATAATCGCAGTTTTTGGATATGTCTTAGGGTTTTCTTAGTTCATATTCATTCTTTCAACCTTAGCAATCATTCTAGGGAAATCCAATACTTCATGGTCCATAGCTCTACAGCAAAGGCAACTAGATCTTCTACCAGGGCATTCCTTAGCCACATGTCCCAGTCTTCTGCAACTGTAACAAAGGGTTAATCCTTGTTTTCTTTTAAATGATCCCCAACCTTTCATGTACCGCACACTAGGATCATAGTAGCTAACCTACAAAAAAAAAAATCTAGGATCCTGCATCCATTTGTTAGTCCAAACATTCTCTCTATGCATAGGTATAACATATCTTTCACTATTCTTATCAGATCTACTCATATCAAATATTTTTTCATCTATCAGTGCCCTAGTTTTCAATCTAGGACAAATCTTACCAAACATGCCTAGATACATACTTTAGAAAAAAAAAATCCACTAATATTACCTTTTGTAGATCACAAAGCTTCCTAATCTAAAAATTTTCACTATTCCTACCTTTATCAGAGCATAGATCTTGCAGATCTTACCTCCTTAAGAAAAAAATTTCACTTTTACCTTTCTCAGAGCACAAAGCTTTCAGATCTTACCTCTTTTCTTCAGATATGACCCTTCTTCTTGGTACTGAGGTTCATAGGTCAAGTGGAATGTTGCACACTAGGGAAACAGATCTATGCACAGAGATTTCACAGTTTCAGGTTGGATCTTCGCACAAAGCTTCTTCTTCCTCAGTTCCTAGAAATCACAATTTCAGTCCTAGCAACGAAACCATTTGTTGGCACAGGAACAGACCCAGGGTTCAACTCTACAACAATGCACCAACAAAACCCTAACTATCGTCCCTTTCAGCAACACCTGCAAACCAGATGAAGTCTCACCTGAGGTAGAGGCAGGAGTGGTTGCAGGACTCCAGTGTCTACAACCTTAGTTGGGACACAGATCTATGAATGTAAGACCTTAACAGGGCACTTAGCAGTTATAGTTCATCAATATCTAGTCTTAGTTTACAGCACAGTTAAACCCTAATTACAGATCATTGCAGTATTAACCAGATCTACTATATTCAAGCACTAAGCACATCCACATAGGCTAGATATAGTATTCATCCATACTATTAATCACATAGCATTAACATATCTATCTACCATTCATCTATATCGAAGCACTAAGAAAGTTAACATATAAACATATCAACACATTGCACAAAGCAGAGAAACACAACATGTACGTGGTTCACCCCCACCCTGGGGCTACATCCACCAACTCTTCATCTTCTTTATTAGCTTCTTCAATCAGTTACATGCACAGATCCACAAAAACCCTACTCCGTAGAGGACAGGAGATCTACACACCTCACTAGATCCTCCTTCCCCGGGATAGGTTACAACACTAAGCCTCTTCTCAATCTCTTATACTCGCTTGCACTAAGCTCTGAAAGCCTCATACAATATGCACAAAATAAATCTCCATTCATCACTTATCACTTTCAATCACATAGATCGAACTCTAGCACTTAGCACACTTCGCCTCTTCTTAAATCGCCTAGCTATCTATTTATACATTACAAAATGGGCCTAAACATGGGTAAACCCATGGGCTGACATTCCCATACCCATTACATAATCTTGAATCCCAAAAAGGGCCCTAAAAGGGGCCAAGATCCCACAATATCCGCTTCATCTTGCGCTCTGCCTTCGACAGCCTGTTGAAGTCCCAAAAATAGGTCAAACCTGACCAAGGATCCTCAAAACTTGGTCAAGGGCCAACAGTTAGATTTTCCTTCCCATAGTAGTTTGGTTCAGTAGGAATTGGTATTCCTAATGGGATTAATTACTACCATATCCAAGAACCTTCTTCCTACAACTCCATCTTCACAGAGACAAACAAGGTTTTAGTTCTCATGCACACTATATCTTCAAAACTGTGCATACTAATAGTCGAATCATTTTCATCTATTCATTGGTACAAATAAAAAGGAAATCTCATTCTTTACGCATGCATCCTTTCAGCATACCAATTTTTCCAAATGCAATTAAAATATTAAATGACTTTAATCAATGTGCCAATATTCATGGCCACATTCATACCCAATGCACCCTCGCATTTATTTCAAGTTTGCAACACTTTGTGACAAGCAATTTTCCATCGTGTGTTAGAGCTCAACCAACCTCCTCACCATATAGCTCAATCATTTGCATTCATTATTACAACATGACTATGCTTCCTGCTACAAGTTGTTCATGTCCTCAACTTAACATATTATAATATGAAACCCAAGTTTCATATGGTTGCATATAAACACTTCCTTCCTTACTGCTAACTAGTGGTTCCAATACTCATGGCCACCCACTTCCTTTCTTTAACACATTTACAATTCAGGTAAAGTATTGGAGGGCCTTCCTTACTTAATGGGAAGTCTATTGTCTTCCCTCTTATGCAAGAATGCATTTCCTCAATGCATTCAATTCAATGTGTTTCCTATGAGAACTTTTGTTCCCCATCACTCTTGATTGGTCAATGTACACATGACACTATTGATTCATGAATTTTCTTGCAAGGATTCAAATCATCCATGATACTGCAGTCCCTTTCTCTATTCTTGATTCTCTTTTCTGAATCATACCCTACTTGGGTATCAACGACATCCAACAATCACTCAAATTCAATTACATATCATTGAAATAATAAAATATTTAGAAGGTATTCTTACCCAATCCCTTCATACCTTATCCCTCATCGGCATGAACACTTTTATACATGCGGCTTCCAATACCCCCTCGATATTACGCTATGATTGGTGCTTTATGGGGACACCCCAAGTCCCTTCAACAAATTCAACAATAACCAACTATAGCCATTGCATTACTGCGCTTTGAGGTTTTCTACCATTGGTAATTGTATTTCCCAGCAATTTCAATTTTATTTCTACATGACATACATCCGCAAATATATTATTCTTAAATTGTAAAATAAAAATGCATGTATCATATCATTTAAATCAATAAAACATTTTCATATATTCCCCAACATATCTCTATACACTATACCACATTACTCCTTAATGTGAAAATCAAAATCCAATTTTCAGTTGTATCTAAAATCATATAGCTATCAACATTCTCATGCCAAAAAAAAATTGCATGTATCATCATATCAGTTTCTAATTCTAGATAATCACAATAGAAAAGAAGAAAGGAGTCAAGGTACTCTTCCCTTTTTCCAACTCCTTCTACATGGTCTATACTTTTCATCTTAACTGAACTATCCTAAGGCCTCATTGCCTTTACCCATCCATGGCTTTAACCAAGTTTATACATTTTTGTTCATTTTCCTTTCACTAGTTGTACATGTTTCCACAACTTATCTTTTTAGGCTTACAGCTACGATTGGCAATTGAGTTTTAAAGGTGAAACATTTCCTCATTTTCTCCCTCTTTCATTTTGGAATTTACTCCCTACTGGGATCTCCATTCTCTTTTCCTTGAGCAATATTGAGCAATATTGAGCAATGAGATATAATAAAGAAATGCATCTGAATATTGCAGATATTCCAATATAATAGAAATGTATAGGAGATGCAACCATAGATATCTGGGTAATACCACGGTTCTATTAATCAAGAAATGCAGTGTAGAAATACAGTGAAAGACTACGCTAGAATGGTGGCTGACTTATCTTTGAAGAGAGATGCTTAATGACTACTCGCATTCATAGAGAATATAGTTTACAATAAGGGCTACAGGGACCTTTTACAATAAGTAGAGATGCCAAATTCCTAGACATCAAAAACCTAACCCTAGGGATGAAGCACCAAAATTCATGTGGGCCCTGTTTGGGTAAAGTTAGTACATCAACTTCGAGTGCGTGGCTTTTGCATCGATCTCTGGATTTTGAAACATTATGATAGCTCGTTGGAAGGTATCGTCGGGGATATTCAGTTTGGGGGCTCAATCATTCCTTTGTATATCATTGAGAACCTATATCTCAAAACCTTCATTTAGGCCCCCTCAAATGGCCACGAAAGTTAAAACACACTTCTAAAATAATATTAAGTGTCAAAATTGCCAGAAAAGTTGTTTTGAGCCATTTTGAAAATTTGGGTGGTCACTGATATCCACTGGATCAATCCTCCACCTCAACAGAACAATGGTCTCCATTGCATTGAGTTCTGTGGGAGAAGGGAAAAGCGTTTGTTGAATGCGCATCTCGATGAGCGATAACTGGCTGGAGAGCCATAGCATTTACCGAGTTTGTGGAAGTTTGTCACGAACCTTTTGAGGTTGAAGTTGTTCAACAAGTCGGGATACAAGAGAGGACGATGTGCAGAAAGAATATTTTCACTTTTACGGTAGGTGTCCAACTGCTTTTGTAGGATAGAAGGTTAGCAGGGGCTGTAGTGGTTTTAGTATCCTTCTGTTCACCTTTTTTAACATATTGTGAAGAAGATTATTTTTTTGCAGTATGAGATACTACTCTGTGACACTTTTTAGGTGGAGCGGTAGTCGGAACTACCTCACGGTGATACGTAGAGATGACCCCAGTGGCTTGATAACAACACGAGGTTGAGACTCATAAATAGCATGAAGCGCCTCCACATATATGGTTGGCCCAAGAGAACATCCGCGGACATCGGTGGGGCAGCATCGCATAATACCTCATCCTTGAAGGGTTGGATGCCATATGATGAGGAAGAGTGACCTTCTTTGGTACGAAGATCTCGTCCTTGGCCGAAACCCAGATGTTCTATGGTGCGGTGTGTGGTGTTTTTGACAATCCCAGCTGTTTGACAACCTCTGATGAGATGAGGTTCTTTTGGCTTCCATTATCAAAAATAAAATGAAATGAAACGGAGTCCCCTTCACCCACATCGTGAATGAAAGAGTGCTCCCCCTCTTGGGGATCTATTGGTTCTTCTGTTTGGTGCAATTTAGCGATGTATTGATAGTAGTGAAGATGCTGCGTCAATGATAAATCGCTACCATTATTTTCTGAGTCAGGTTCCAAGTCGGGGTTTGGCTCTTTATCTTTGATCGACCACCAATGGCTGTTTTGGTGACATTCATCGGTGTTGTGCCGGCGGATTTTTTGGAAATCGCACCAATTTTTGATGTCAGCTAGCTTTGTCTTCCTGTGATGACCCTTCTTTTCTTGTATCTTGGGTAGTTTTTCGGTACGCTTGTTAGAGCTGTCTTTGTCATACTTTGGTTGTTCGCGGTTGTAGACCTGAATTCCCATTTGTTATAGTTGCTTAAATTTACGCTCAATTTTTTAACATCATATCAATAAAAGCGACAGTGGTAGAGATGTCTAGAAAATCCATTTGGTTTGGATGTATCTATTAGTAGAGCCCAATTTAGGGCTTAAATGTCCTTTCAGTTCTTTCATACCCAACTAAGGTGCACAAAGGTATGGAAGGTATTGGTGAACTCCGGGCTGTAGCCCCTCTATTGCTACGATTGGTCCATCTCATGTATTGGTCCTCTCATGGTTGCAGTAGGGTAATACTATTCCTTTATCTCATCCACAAAAATCCCAAGTGGGATCGGCCCCATATATTCCGGACTCCTTTGTGGAACTTTTCTCCAGTAAGTTCCACCAATGTTTGACATGAGGGGAGAGCTTTAAGGAGTGCAAAAGGTGATCTTTTCTTTATTGAAAAAAATTGTGAACAGAGAAATAGCCTTTGTGAGTTAACCATTTTCTAGGGCCACGCATCTATGTCCTTCAAATCACGAGGGAATATCAAAATTAACTTGTGTACCTTGAAAAGTGAGGTGCCTCAAAGTGGTTGCTTGATGAAGATGTGCCTGATGCTATGTTGGCGTTGAAGGATGTGGGAAAAATTCTCCACCCATCATTCATCCCTCTGTCGTGTAAGAGCTTTCTCAAACAGCAGTTGATGGGATCGTTTGCTTTCCGTCATTTTTGCTTTTCTTACGCCAGCTAGGGTTTTCTTAGATTGTGAGAGAGATATTTTCTTTGAGAGAGACAAGATCTGGGCCAAATTTCTATACTAGGACCCTGCGTCGAGGGCATGCCGAAAATGATCCGAGGTGGCATTAACTCGTTACCCATACGATCGAGTTATTTTATTTTTAAAAATGAGGAAGCCGGAGATATAATAAAGAAATGCAGGAGATGTGCAAATATTCAATAATATAATAGAAATGTATCTGAGAGATGCAATAAAACATAGATATCTGATGTATGATTTCTAGTAATCCAAAGTAATACGGTAAAAAGCGAGTGAAAGGCCTACATTTAGAGATGGTGGCAACTTATCCTGCGAGAGATGTGAAAGCTGACTACTTTCGCATTCGCAAGAAGATGGTTACAATGAGGCTATGAAATCATTTTACAATGGCAAGAGATTCAAAGTCCTAGACATCCAAAACATAACCCTAGGAGATGAAGCACAAAGAGTCATGTGAATTTTAGTTTGGGTAAAGTTGGTACATCAACTTCGAGGTGCGTGGCACTGCATCACGATCTCCATTTTAGTATGATGGCTTCGTTGGAAGGTATCATCGAGGATATTCATTTTTGGGGGCTCAATCATTCCTTTGCTGGATATCATTGAGAATCTATATCTCTAAAACCTTCATTTAGGCCCTCCGAAGTAATACAGGAAGTTAAAACACGCTAAAATAGTAAGTGTCAAAATTGCCCGGAAAAGCGTGCGAGCCGGTTGGAAAGGCGGTGGCCACCCGATATCCACTGGATCAATCCTCCCTCGAGGGGAAGCAATGGTCTCATTTCATTGAGTTCTGGGGAGAAGAAAAGCATTTGTTGAATGCACGCATCTTGGTGAGAGCTGCTTGTCTTGGAGATGCCGCCTTTACTCACGGTTGTGGAAGTCTATCATGAACCGTTGAGGTTGGGGTTGTTCAACAAGTTGGAACATGAAGGATGTTGTCGAAGAATCTTTACGTTACGCAGCCGTGTCGACACAACCATGGGATAGAAGGTGCTTGGGGCAAGGTTGTAAGGGTTGTAGTGTCCTTACGTTCTCCTTTTGAGCGGTTATTGAAGAAGCTAAATTTTGCGGTGTGAGGATACTACTTTGCGAGAAACTTTTTAGGTGGAACAGTGGTGGGAACTACCTCTAGTATTACGTAGAGATGACCCCCCAAAGTGACAATGGCACTACGAGGTCGAGAATCATAAATAGAATCACGCCTCCACATATATGGTGTGAGAACATCCACCCGGACATCCGATTGGGGGAAACATCCGCATAATACCTCATCCTTGAAGGGTTGGATGCCATATAATAATAGACACTATTGGTTGACACAAGATCTAGATCCTTAGCGAAGCCACCAGGTATTAGGCTGCGGGTTTAGTGTTGTTGACAATCCCAATTGTTTGACAACCTCTCACAGAGATAGGAGGTTATTTTGTCTTCCATATCAACAATAAAATGTGAGTGGGGTCCCCTTCACCCACATCTTTGAATGAAAAGGCGCTCCCCCTCTATAGGATATGTTGGTTCTTCACAGTTGAATTTTTGTGGTCGCGACAATAGTAGTGGAATCTGCGTCAATGATATGTCCTTACCATTATTTTCAGAATCATATTCTAAATTAGGGTTTGGCTCTTTGTCTTTGATCTCATTCACCAATATCTGTTTTGGCGACATTCATCGGTGTTGTGCCGAGGAGGTTTTGTGGAAATCGCACCATTTACCGGTGTCCTTCTTTTGTCTTCACAGCTGACCCTTCTTTTCTTGTATCTTGGGTTGGTTTTCAGGGGAGACTTTTTGTTTGAGTTGTCTTTGTCATACTTTGGTTGTTCTTGATTTGCGGGCCAGGAATTCTACATTTGTTGTTGCTAGAATTTTTGCTCAATTTTAAGCGGATATCGATAAAAGCACCAGGAGTGATGAGATGTCTAGAAAATTCGGTACCGGTTTGGATGTATCATTGTAGATCCACGGTATTCCGAACAAGTAATAAAACAGTTCTTTGATGCACCCAACTTGGTGGACAAGGTATGAAGTGTGGTGAGAACTCAGGCGCTTGGCCCCCCTCTTTTCGCAGTGTGGTCCATCTCATGTATTGGTCCTCATAGTTAGAATGTTTCTTTCTGCATCCACAAAAATATCCCGCATAAGTGATATCGGGCCCTATATTCGGAACTTCTCAAATGGAATTTTTCTCTCAGTAAGTTTTCCACCGATGTTTGACATGAGGGAGATTTAAGGAGTGCAAAGGTGATATTTTCTTTGTCGAAAAAATTTTGAGCAAATAACCTTCCAACCGAGTTAACCATTTTCTAGAATACGCATCTATCACGTCCTTCAAATACGGGAATATCAAAATTAACTGTACCTTGAAAGAGGTGCCTCCAAAGTGGCCCTTGATGAAGATGCACCTGATCTTATCGGTGGGCGTTGAAGGATGTGGGCAAATTCTCCATCATTGCATCCCTGCATGCGTGAGCTTGCTCAAGTATGAATTGATAAGTCGTCTGTAGTCATTTTCTTTTCTTCGCCATTGAGGGTTTCTTGGGTGTGCAAAGTGATTGTATTTGAGAGAGACAAGCCGAGACCCAACTCTATACTCGGACCTCGTCCGAGTATTACAGCGAAAAATGATCAAGAAGCGTACGCTCACGATACCAGCGATCGCATTATTTTCGGCGAAATGAGCGAAGATATATAATAAATAAATGCAGTGATATTGAAAATATTCAATAATATAATAGAAATGTATCGGAGATGAAGAATAAACATAGATATACAATAATACACAATTTCTATTAATCAAATAGAGTAATGCAGTAAAATCACGGTGAAAGACTACCGCTAGAATGGTGTGACTTATCTCACGAGAAGAATCACGTGATACTGCGCATCTCTGAGAAGATAGTTACAATGAGGCTCTGAAGGACCATTTTACAATAAGCGGGAATGCCAAAGTCTGAACATCAAAAACCTAACCCTAGGAGATGAAGCACAAAAGTCATGTGGGCCCCGTTTGGGTAAGTTAGTACATCAACTTCCGGGTGCGTGGCTGCATCACGATCTCCGTTTTAAAGTATGATAGCTCTACGTCATGTGGGCCCCGTTTGGGTAAGTTAGTACATCAACTTCCCGGGGTCGTAACTTTTGCATACGATCTCCGTTTTAGGCGTATGATAGCTCGTTGGAAAGGTATCATAGAGGAGATTTATTTTGGGGGATAAATCATTCCTTTGGCTATAATTAAGAACCTATATATATAAAAACCTTCATTTAGGCCCTCAAAATGGCCCCGAAAGTTAAAACCTGCTAAAAATAGTAAATTGTCAAAATTGTCAGAAAGTTGTTTTGAGCCAGTTGGAAAAGGTGGGTGGCCACCGATATCCACCTGTATCATCACCTTAAACTTCTTAGATAAATCAACATGCTACAACAACAAGCTTTATGTTCACAATGAATTATGAACCTGTGCACTCTGCACATTACCATTTAGTTATCAGAATGTTCAATATTCATTTGTTAGTCTTTCATTCATGCATTATGTTTTAGAATGTAATATAGTATTAATATATATATATATATATATATATAGATGCTTGAAACCCACTGCTCAATTCTCAGCAATCATTAAGGTTGTGACTCTATTCTCCGGACAGAGTCTTTATGCAATTCCTCCACAAGGAAATCCTTCAACATGCAACTTCCTTATTGCATATCTATCACTATCTTTGATGGCCTCAACCTTGACTCAAATTCATCTTTACCATTTTAATTTTTTACCAAATACTCCCTAAGGAATATAAACTTTCATTCTCATGACACATTCTGAATTACATATGCACATTATTCCATTGTGTTTTCATGTATATTTATCTTGTTGTATGATTCAATATACTATGTGTCTACTATAGGCACACTTATAGTTTCTTTTCTATATATACTAAAATTTAGTTAGTTCATGATTATTCATGACCATTTACATCTAGCCTTTAAAATCCTGATAAAGTTTCATGTTATCATGATCATAAAGCATCCCTTCTCATTTAATCTTTCATCCATTTATATTATCCTTTCCTGAGGAGATGTAACACATCCCCCTTAAGCTACTATTCATATCAAAATAGTCACAACTCTTCAAAATAGAGTTAGCCATGCATCCATGGAATTTGTTCTATCCTAGCAAAAGAAATTATTTCCTTACAATTCATGTATTCAGGCAGTCTCATCGTGCCTTTAGTATACTTATATTCATACATCATACATGTTTATCACTTGCACATATTTTTTTTATAATTCATTCATATCTATTTGGTCTTAATATCAGTCTTCATATCAAGAAAACTTATAATGCATTCAATCCATGAACTCAAGAGTATACAAACATATATAGATATTCAGCATGCAAAATCACTACTTGTACCTTTTTCCATGCCATTCATACATGTGGACATTTAAAATTTCATATCCTTCCTCCCAGAGATCCTACAACCATCCTTATCACAAGTCTCATGGGAATACTCGACACTATGTTGCTATCTCTGTTGAGATCTTACAGTCATTCACATGGAAAGTCTCGCAACATATTCATCATTATGTTTCTCTTTCTATATGACAACAATGAGAAAGAAAAAACTCTCGCCTTAGTTGCTATAAAAAAATTCCACAACCCAGAGATACAATGTGGGAAATTTCAATAGTGCCTATCGCAACAAGAAAACTAATCTAGCTTCTCTCCATGCCTCAAACCATTCTTGGTCAAAAAACCTTTCTATCAAGGGAATCATTTTCTATATTCCCTCTCACTACTACTTGCGTATACCAAGTCGTATCTATATGGATACCATCCACCTCTAGATGTCATCCTGATCCATTGATCATCTAGAAGTGCCCCAACACTTCATTTACCACATTTGGCATCAACATTTCATTAACCACTCTATGTTATCCTCATAGTGTAATATACAATCAATATCATCAACATATTACTTATGTTTCTATAATTAGATAAACACTAACTATATAATCTATGGCATCGCCATATTTTACATCCAATGAAAAACTATAATAATTCTATATGCACCAAGCATTTTACCCATGCCTGTAGTGCAGACGTATTCCACTTCTTCCATGAGGGTTGTCCTTAGTCCATTGGACTCCTTTTTATTTTTCAAAAAGGGAATTATCCCAATAGTAGGTTTTTTTTTATGACAGGTCAAGTAAGCTGACCTCACATATTTCCATAAGGCCTCTAAACATGGGGAATTGTACTCATAAGGCCTAATCTCTTATTTATGCAGCAATTGTAATTACCAAAGGCTTCATAAGCCCACATTTGTAGGAAACCTTGCAACCTATTCAATCCATTCACATCCAAGCCTTGATATTAGTTCCTATCATCATAATCTCACCCCTGTAGGAGTATCTATCATACTACCAACGAAACTATATACTCCCTCTACCACACATCAATGTGTAAATTTTATGCTATAAGGAATTCCAAAATGAAATCTCAATCAAGGAGCTTCTACAGATAACAGATAAATTCATTCCAACGCAAAGGAACTTGTCTAACTGACTTGTCTTGGCCTTGTTATACCAGTCCTATGAATGATTTCTATCCCATCTAGGCCTATTGTTTGAATCATGTTCTGATAGATAGTGTAGGGTAAGGTGCCCTCCCCCTTAAAAATTTTCTAATAAAAAAAATTTATTTGACTCTTTCATGAGCCCAAGCATGCCAAGTGTTGTTGTCTGCTCTGATACCACTCGGCCACACACCCAACCCCTTAAGTACCTTTCAGGAGATGGGGTGTTAAATTTAAGCTTCCTTTAATAATGTTGAATCGTCTCTATCACAACTCCACCATCGTTTTCTCGTCAAGAGATTTCCAATGATAGTAAGTTTGCACAGAACTGAGCTCTTGTAAAAGAGTTATGACCCTCTGAAGATTTTCGAGTTTACATAGGAAACATCTCTCTTAATTCCATGTGGCAACCTTGTGACATTTTAGTGTCCATGCCAATTAACGTGGTGACACCCTTGTCCTGACGGGGCACTATCCTAAACTGCCACGGTGGAATTTCATTCCATGCCACCTACAACCATTTGTCACTCGGACCTTCTTCCGATGTGATATTTTCTTCCCTCGGACGAGTATGGTATCAAGGAATATTCCCTCTCGATACCATCCATTTGGATTTTGAATGATTCATGCAATCTCATTACCCTGAGCCCAAGGTATCGAGGAATATTCCCTCTCCTATGAACCAATTAAAATTCTTCATTGATATTTCTTAGAATACCTCTCTTTGGTATCCAATTACTTAAACCTTATATTCACTAATTAATTATCCTTGTAAACAAAAACAATTTGTAGCCAAATAATTTACTTAATAATTCTAGCCTAGTAATTAATGGGTATTTACTTTTTTTCTTTCTTCCCCTAAGTAGTTTAGTACTAATTTAATCATTACTCATAATATAATTGTAATTAATTATATTATAATAAGATAAAGTTAATTAGGCCATAACAAAATTAAATTGGTTAACCTTAATTAATGTATATAACTCACTACTTAACATGATAGGTTAATTAGGACAACATATACTTAAGTTGATTAACCTCAATTAATGTTTATAATTCACTTCCCTCCCTCAACATGCAACTCCGCACAAAATTTCACGTAATTTAACATATATATAATTATATAGGGAGAGAAGGAAAAAAATATATTTAAATATTATATGATATCACATTAATTTCATACTCCTTTCATAATCATGCTCCTCATACCTCTAATGTCCAGACTCTGAAGGATTGATATTTGCATTAATTTATTATATGCAATAAATGTTAAATCAACACAATCCTCTCAACATCCGACCCAAATCACAAGAGAGTAGGGTTTAATATTAATATATTCATTTAAAACTTTATAACACATGTGCCATTACTCTGATGGCTTCATGATTTTTTATTAGACTCCCTCCCATCCACTCTGAATAGTCAACGCTGAATAGACTTTCAGTATTGGTATTTGTGTGCTCCAATCGTAACGTAGATGGCCAATCATGGAAGAGAAAATAAATATCATATTATAATTTATTTAAAGTCTCAAATGTCTAGGACATCGCTCCAGTGGTTTTAGACTTTACTTGCATGCTCTGGTCTCAAACCTTCCAATGGTCAACTCTAAAAGAGGTATGGTACATTATTTGTTGAGTATGATTTTTAATGTTAGCACCATAGTCCAAACTTGAAAGGGATTTATTTTTCTCTTACAATTAATTTTAAATTGTAAAAAGAAAAGGAAATATAATAATTCCCCAGACTTTAATCCATTTAGAAATAAAACGCATTCTCAGGAAATTTGTTCAGGAACCTAAGGCCATTTGTGTAAAGTGTGAATTATGAATCTAGGTAAACTTAGCATTGTTGTATCCTTTACATCAAAAGGATATAAATTCCATATCTCCATTCTCCTACATGAGGTAGAGATTCATAGATTTAATATATGATATTTATAATTCTTATTATTTAACTATCAAATAATAATAATAATCATCTATTTTTAAGGTCACTACCAAGCCACACCAAATTGGTGTATGAGACCCCCTTGTTTGTGGGACAAGAGACCCCCCTCCACCCAGTGATTTGACTGGTAAAGTCTACGAAGGTATACATACCCTACCCCCCTCTGTATTTATTTAAATCCTAAAATTAGGAATTCTACCATGCTTTACCATTATTCATCTGTACCCAGAAAGCATAGGAATGCACATTTACACTAATAATTGTATGTCATTTATATTAACATTCACTTGCACGTATTCAATGCCTGGTAAGGTTTAATTTGAAGTTTTGTTTAATTAAACCTGTAATTAAAAGGAAAAGAAAACTATTTCTTATTTTCCAGGCTTTTAAAATAATAAAATAAAATCACAATACAAGGAAATATCTCTATTCTAGAAATTAAAAACATAATTATATCTCTTCCTCTTCATGGGTAAATGAGTAAAAGCCTTACTTTCCTTACCTAGATTTAAGGAAATGGATCCTAAGGTAATAATTTTCTTCACAGTGAAATTTGATAATTCTATCAGGATTTACTGCCCACCAAAATTTAAGGGGATTCTTCCCAAATTTATAGGATATTTAACACAAGTTTAGCATAATTGTTATTAATTCCAAAATGAAATCTAAATGGACTTTGTACTCTAAATTAAAGTAAGAAGTGTCATGTATAATTCCAAATTATTTTCCTTACTACCTATTTATAATGATTTTTTCATTTTTAAATGTTTGGGTTGTTTCCCTATAGTCCAAACCCAAATATGATATACTCTAAGTTTTTTGTAATAAGGCTTGAGGATAAGCTAAAATATAACACTATTATGCAAAAAAACACTATCTCTTCCTTCAAATGTTGATCTGGATTTAGGAGTGAACGAGCTAATTAACAGACTGATTACAATAAACACAGAGATATGAAGAACAAAACAGATATCTAGTGAACAATATATTCTATTGAATAAATAAAATAGGTTGAAACTGTAAAACTGCATAACTAAAACACTAGCTCGAATGGTGGTAGTTATCTATGAGAAGAGATGTGGATTCTATGCACATATATCTTATCATAATGATTACAATGAGGCTCCAGAGGCCTTTTTAACATTACTCATGAATGCCAAAACCTTAGACATCCAAAAACCTAACCCTAGGAGATGAAACGCCAAAAGTTATGTGGGCCCCTATGGGTAAGTTGGTACCTCAACTTCCCGGGGTCGTAAATTTTCCATAGGACCTCTGTTTTAGGCATGTTATATCCGGTTGGAAAGGTCTTTTAGAGAAATACACATTACACCATCAAACTTTGACTCTGTCTACAGTTTGAATGTGGCAAGCCAAAAACAAATTGCTTAGGGATCCAAAACAGCCCTGGATGTACATCAAGATGTGATGACATGAAAACATAAAAAATAATCCAGTTGGGTTAGGTGAGAGGCCACCCGTATCCACCTAGAATATGTGTAGGGATTCATACATCCCCAGAAGTGTAGAACCCACAATTACAAAGAAGTACAAAAGAACGTGTTGAACTAAAAATTGACAAGAGGAGCTAGTTGGAATAGGTGGGTGGCCACCAATATCCATCTGGAACAATCCTTCCCCCTTAGGAAGCAATGGTATCCATTGTGTTGAGTCCCCCCATGAGGTGAGAAAACGTCTGCTAAATTTGGCCCCGGGTAGCCAATTGCCTTGGTGTAGGAGTTTCCCTGCCTTAACAACCTGATAAAGTTGGATCCTCTACTAGCGAGTGCCCTTGAACTATGTGTCCACTATATGATCAATGGATGCATGCTCCATGAAATTAGGGTTGAGTTCTTTTGGTGTCATCTTTTCTTCGATCTCTGAGGTGTCCAATAATGGTGGAAAATATGGTCAAAGGAGGTCCACATTCAACATTGGGTGCAAGCCAAGGAAGGGTGGAGTGTTGAGATCAAAATCATTGTTACTCATAGCCTTGGTGATGGTGTAAGGCTCATATATAAGTGGGTGTATCTTCCAATGGGGCTCTGTAATATGCTCCTTCTTCAAGTGTAACCATAGCTTGTCTCCAACCTAAAAATGGTGCGGTACCCCGTGTTTATCATGGCATTGTTTTTACTTAGCATTGGATTTCTACAAAATCTCATGGACCTGTTGGCAGATGTGTCGAATATTCTCAGTGAATCTCATGGCTTTGTTTGTATCAAACTGAACATGGGAAGGGTTTGTCTGTGTGATTTCCAGAGGTAGTGAAATATCAATGGGACCCAAGGGTTGGAATCCCAGTCCCACCTAAAATGGGTTGTAGCTGGTGGAGCTATGGAGAGCCCTATTGTAACTGTGTTGAACATAGGGGAGACTCTCATCTCATGTACGTATATTCTTAGAGTTGTGATGCAACCCCCCTCCCCTTCGAGGTTCTATGACCTCCCAGTCTCTGGATCATTCTCCCTCCTTGAGCTGGAACAACTCTTTCATCCTTTCTAGAACCTCTATTAAATAAATCCACAGGTCCTTTTATGAAACTGATCATGTGCGAACAAGCACCAAGCATGAGCTTCACCTCCACGCAACCATGGGTAGTGACCACATGCCTACACAAGAAGTGTTTCGAGACTTTGTGTGTCAATACTTCGACATGTGATCCACCTTGATTCTCCCGATAGTTGATTCCCCACAAGGGCTTAATGACCGTTAGTTCCCTACACTCGCGTGACCATTCCCATGACCACGGGGTTAACCTAAACGACACGTCACATTTCACAACTTCGGGACTTTCAATGCAAGGTGCCCCAACTCCTCCAACTCCTGAGATCTGAAAATGGCTTAATTTCCTTAGATCCTCCTTTGGCCTCCTTCGATGTGACCCTCTCCTATGACCTGGGGCTAATCCTTCGAGCACGTCAGGACTTCACATTTCACGAAGTTGGAATACAACCTAACGCCTGTCCTTCAAAATCCTGATCCCTGAACTTCTAATGTCCCCTTGCCTAAATCAACGGTCATGATTCTCTTGTGATCTGACGGCTCAGATCCTATCACGAGTTCTCAACTCTTCCCTTTTAACTTTCTCAAGTAATGAGTTAGTTAAATGTTGATCCATCACCACACGTCCCTCCAAATGGACGACTCTGATGACATCAGAATGATCAACGGCTGTGATCTATTCCCTCCTTTGACTCTTCATCTCTGCGAGTCAGCGAAATGATGACCTTTCGCCACATGCCCTCCTTGACGGACGACCATGATCAAATCGTGAATTTGAACATCGTGAGTTTGAACAGATATGTTCTTTCACCTTCTTTCTCTGCGAGTCAGTGAAACATTGAGTTCTCACCACGTCTCCTTCTTGATGATTTCATAACTTCTCTCACACACTCTCCTCCAGATCCAATGATTGTTGGTCCACGCGCCAAATCTATTAAGGTCCTAACCCGCACATAGGTAGATCAATGTATTCGGATGTAATAAAGGTCAATATTAATAAGACCTTTCAATAAAATAGAATAAGGCAGATGTAAGAAGACCTAATAGAAGCTTCCGCTTCTAGAAGGATCTTC
>SNQJ01S0081219.1:44887-55953 GCA_010110895.2 Picea sitchensis
TGGAGGTTGCCCCCTCGAAGAGGCCTGTGAACATTGCTATCTGATTCAAAGTGTTATTTTTGTTGCTATTTTGTATATCATTTCTGTGTATTGTGAAGATTATGCTGGATATTTTACTGTTATTCTGTCATTTCTAGCATTTCCTTTCTATTCTGCATATTTTATATATCTGGTATCTTGCAAAATCCAATGGCTCAAATCTATTCTCCTCTTGCACGCTCTTCATGTTGTCTGGACATGGATTTCGACGATCCAGATCTTCTCCTCTGCTCGATCCAATGATTGGGATCTAATCGCGAGTTCACGTTTTGCAAGTTCTCACGAACCTACTCGTTGACTCCTCTAAGTCACGAGTCAACAAAATGTTGAGTTGATGCCATGTGTCCTTTTCGATGGACGGTTGGGACTTCATGAATTTTCAAAGCCCACTCTCCTGTGCAACTCCAAAGGGTTAAACCTCGTGCACGTTCCTCTGGATCCAACGGCTATTGGTCCACGCGTCCATATTTGACGGATCAGATCTGATCTCCTCCTATGCTCATTCCTCCTCTGCCTGGTCATGGATCTAATGGTCTAGAATCCTCAATACAACCGATCAGATGGTTGTTGTTTCTCCTCCTCCTGAGCTTGGAATTTTTTTTGACTTAGAAAATTTTGTCCATGTTCAAAAGGTCTTAGCCTTTGAACTTCCTTCCTGCGAACCTGACTCTTGGTATCGCTTGCGCGTCTGAATGCATTATCTCTTCTGAGCTTATAGACTTAGAATAATTATGTCTCATGTGCTCTCCTTACGTTATCCCTTCTGAACTTGATCTCCTCGAAGATTTTGATCCCCCTCGCACACCTTGTGTTCTCAGGATTTCGTCAAACTCAGAATCTCGAAGAATTTCTTGAACAAGAAATACTTCTTTCCTTCCTGGCGTTCTTCTGCTTGATGCACTCCTTGCAGATATTTTCCTCATAGAGTATTCAGTAATTCTATCTCTCTCTCAAACTCAACATGGAGTTATCCTATGCACACTTGCACCGACTCAATGCCCACCTGGAAAATCTCTACAGAGTCCTCAGTAAATGTGTTCCTCTCTGAACTCAATACAGATATCTTCCCATGCACTCCTTGACCTTCTATTGATGAAGGTTCAAGGGTATCCCTCCTGAGATTTCTCTTGAGGTTAGCCCTCTGTCAATGCACTCTTTGCGAACTATGTGCACTCCTTGCACTCGAAAACTCAAAAATGAGAAACAATTGAAACTTGGGCAATACTTCACCAGTTACACATTCAAAACATGAAAATGCATAAAAACATGTAAATCATATATATACACACAATATGAAGGAAAACTGCTTTTCTATTATCTATGTGTGTCTATACATATGATTTACAAAACAAACTGGATTGTAACAAGTCTCAATTATCTCTAGCTCTCTCTCTCTCAGAACTATTCTACCTCTAAGGCCTCTCTACCTAGACCTCACTATCTTTATCTGACTATATGCCTTTCTTCCTTCCCCTTTTTCTTGAAATCTGAAACAAGATCTCATTATCGTACTCTCTCACCTAACCTCATCAATTACATTGAGATCTCATAAATGTTTACCCAGACTTGACTAGGATCTGGGCCTACTACAAGTAACCCTTTAATCGAAATCTAACCACTACCTATACAAAGGCATGGCTTGGAATTAAAAGCCTTACAACGCAAATCCCCGTGGGATCTGATTTCAAATTTAAAAATGTGAGAGGTTCAATGCCTCTCTTTCTCCTGAATTGTGCGCTGATGTGTTGGAATGTTGGCGTGTTGATGAGGTGGAGCAATGCTCCTACATCATACTCCCCTACTAGGAAAAATATGAGCTCTTTCTCATGAGCTCCCCTTCTCTAGTATTGAAATCCACCTGGATCCCAAATTATCTTATGGAGTTGTCCTCTTTCTCTTCTCCATCTATGTCGTTGTTGTTGTTGCTACTTCTTCTTATTCTGCTCTCCCGTTTCTATGGTAGGTTCTCTCATGTTCATCTCTCCTTTGATGACTGCTTTTGCTGACCTCAACATTAGCTTCCTAATCTCTTCTATTACTTTGTCCAGCTGCTCCAGTGGTTGGTTCTTCTTACACAGTGTTCTCTGTTGCACTTCTTCCTTGTCAGTGGGTAGATCTACTCGATCCCCCATACTATATTTATCTCCATTTGTGGCAACGATTTTCCACTCTAGTGTAGACTTCAATTCCATAGTTTCATTACCAAGTTGTTGCTCGACTTCCTCTTATGACATCTTGATCTCTATCATCTCTTCTTGTGTTGGGATATCTCCAACTCTCTCCAACCGTTCCTCTGGATGGTACGCTTCTTTATATATCTCCAAATTGACCTGTTGGATGTGCAAGATTTGCACCATTACCCTTCTCTCCAGGGCTTCCAATTCTTCATACAGATCAGCAAAATCCATGTTGTCTGTTTCCTCTTCTGCTGCAAGTTCCAATGTTGTAGTGATCTCATGTTCATCTTCCTAGCTGAAAATTTTGAGCCAATCCTCTGAATGCTCTTCTCCTTCTATTTCATGTTGAGTGAGTATCTCAACTGTGTTCTCCTCTTCTATTGGGGAAGATTCTGATGTCTACTCCATTTCTTCTTCTTCTATGATAGTCATCTCTAGCTATATTTCTTCTGTTGATGCATCTACAACACATTCTCTAGCCTCAACTGGGTTTCTTGCTAGGAATACCATAATTCCCCCAATGATCAGAATGCTCCTATGATCCTCCTCTGTCAGTGTTTCTTGTTGATTCAAAATCACCTCTGAGTTCATTAGACTATCATACGGTCTCATCTCCTCTCCCTTGACCACCTAGCAATCTGGGATTTTTGTCTTGCCCATCTGGCAGTCTATGAGATCCTCCAATGACCCCATCTCATCGCCTACCTAGAAATATGAACTTTCATTATTGCTCCCCTGGCAATATACGAGACCTCCACCTGGTCTCTTTCCATTTCCCACCTGGCAATTTGAAAGTCGATTTCCGCCCACTTGGTAGTTTATGAGATCTTCATCTAATCTCTCTTTCTCCTCCTTGTCGCTGATATTTCTCTCAATTTTTGGTTCACAGATGTGAACCATTTCCTCCTCTGTGTCACTGAGGTTTTCAGTATGCCTCAGCCACCTTTTCATCAGCCTTTGTTGTCCTCTAGCCAACAATTTCTTAATCAGCCATTTCACCTTCTTCATCATGGTCCATTCATACACCCAATGTGCTTTTGCATCCTGTTGCATTTGAAATGCAAGTTTCTCCATATGTGCTCTTATGTCGTTGAGCTCTTGGTCCATATCAGCCTTGCTCTTCTTCTTGCGGCCTTCTCTTAGACCACACTCATGGCCTTCAGTATCCATTTCCACCTTTTGTCTCCCCTCTTGGAAAACCTATGTATCACTCTATATCTGAGAGCATCTCCATCCTCTCTTACAGCTCCCCTGGCTATTTAATTTTTTGTTGATGCGTCCTTGCAACAACCTCCTCATAGAATACCAATGCTCTTCTTTCCTTCACATGTTGTCTACAGGAAAACCTTCACTTCTGATACCACTTGATGTCTTTGATACCATCGGATGTTATCATGTCATCTCCTTTCACTGTCTCTCCTTTTTTCCTGTTGTCTGTAAGCAAGGCTCAACCTTTTGATTACCTTTGTTTCCTACATAAATAAATTTTGTGATATGATACCACCTTATGCTTTGTATCAGAGTATTTTATTCATCTACTCTTTGTTGTAGAAATCAAACAATCTAAGCTCTGATACCACCTGATGCAACCCCCCTCCCCTTCGGGGTTCTGCGACTTCCTGGTCTCTAGATCATTCTCCCTCCTTGAGCTGGAACATCTCTTTCGTCCCTACTGGAACCTCTATTAAACAAATCCACAGGTCCTTTTATGAAAATTTTCCTGTGCGAACAAGCACCAAGAACGAGCTTCACCTCCATGTGACCACGGGATGTGACCGCGCGCCTACACAAGAAGTGTTTCGAGACTTCGAGTGTCAGGACTTCGACATGTGAGCCACCTTGATTCTCCCGATAGTCGATTCCTGACAAGGGCTTAACGACTGTTAGTTCCCTATGCTCACATGACCATTCCCATGACCACAATATTAACCTAAATGACGTGTTGCATTTCTCAACTTCGGGACTTTCGATGCAAGGCACCCCAACTCCTCCAACTCCCGAGCTCCGAAAAGGGCTTAACTTCCTTAGATCCTCCTTTGGCCTCCGTCCATGTGACCCTCTCCTGTGACCTGGGGCTAATCCTCTGAGTGCGTCGGGACTTCACATTTCAAAAAGTTGGAATACAACCTAATGCCTATCCTTCAAAAGACCGATCCCCGAACTTCCCATGTCCCCTCACCCAAATCAATGGTCACAACTCTCTTGTGATCTAATGGCTCAGATCATATCATGAGTTCAGACCTCGCGAGTTCTCAACTCTGCCCTTTTAACTTTCTCCAGTAGCGAGTCAGCAAAATGTTGATCTCTCGCCACGCGTCCCTCCAAATGGATGGCTCTGATGATGTCGAAACAATGAACGGCTGTGATCTTTCCTTCCATTGACTCTTCGTCTTTACGAGTCAGCGAAATGACAACCTTTTTCCACCTTCCCTCCTTGATGGACGACCATGATCAAATTGTGAATCTAAACATCACGAGTTCTAACAATTATGTTATTTGACCATCTCACTCCATGAGTAAGCAAAACACTAAGGGCTCACCACGCGTCCTTCCCAATGGACAGTCCCAATGATTTCGAAACTTCTCTCATGCACTCTCCTCCGAATCCAATGATTGTTGGTCCATGTGTTAGATCTAATGACTTAGATCTATTCTGCTCTTGTGTTCTCTCCACATTGTCTGGACGTGGATTTTGACGGTCTAGATCTTCTCCTCTGCTCAATCCAACGACTGGGATCTAATCGTGTGTTCATGTTTTGCGACTTCTCACGAAACTTCCCATTGACTTCTCTGTGTCACGAGTCATCGAAATGTTGAGCTTCTGCCATGCATCCTTTCCATTGGATAGTTGGGACTTCACAACTTTGAAAATCCCACTCTCATGTGCAACTCCAAAGGGTTAAACCTCATGCACGTTCCTCTGGATCCAACGACTGTTGGTCCATACACCCAGATCTGACGGCTCATATTGGTTCTCCTCCTGTGCTCATTCCTCCTCTGCCTGGTCGTGGATATGATGGTCTAGACTCCTCACTACAACGAATTAGATGGTTTTTGTTTCTCCTCCTCTTGAGCTTGGAATTTTCTTCGACTTAGAAAATTATGTCCATGTTCAAAATGTCTCAGCCTTTGAACTTCCTTCCTGTGAACCCAACTCTTGGTATCACTTGCGTGTATGAAGGCATTATCTCTTCTGAGATTATGGACTTAGAATAAGTCTGCCTCATGTGCTCTCCTTACGTTATCCCTTCTGAACTTGATCTCCTCGAAGATTTAGATCCCTCACACACACCTTGCGTTCTCAAGATTTCGTCAAACTCAAAATCTCGAAGAATTTCTTGAACAAGAAATACTTCTCGCTTCTTGGCATTCTTCTTCTCTATGCACTCCTTGCAGATCTTTTCCTCATAGATTATTCAGTAAATTTGTCTCTCTCTCGAACTCGACACAGATTTATCCTGTGCACACTTGCACCGGCTCAATGCCCACCTAGAAGAGCTCTACAGAGTCCTCAGTAACTCTGGTCTTCTCTGAACTCAATACAGATATCTTCTCACGCAGTCCTTGCACTTCTACTGATGCAGGTTCGATGATATCCCTCCTGAGATTTCTCTTGAGGTTATCCCTCTTTCAACGCACTCTTTGTTGACTATGTGCAGTCCTTGCACTCAAAAACTCAAAAATGAGAAACAATTGAAACTCAAGCAATACTTCACCAGTTGCGCATTCAAAACATGAAAATTCATAAAAACATGTAAAGCATACATAAACACACAATATGCAAGAAAACTGCCTTTCTATTATCTCTGTGTCTATACAGATGATTTACAAAAAAAAATGGATTGTAACAAGTCTCAATTCTCTCTATCTCTCTCTCTCAGAACTATTCTACCTCTAAGGCCTCTCTACCCAGACCTCTCTATCTTTCTCTGACTATCTTCCTTTCTTCCTTCCCCTTTTTCTTAAAATCTGAAACAAGATCTCATTATCAAAGAGGGGCTCTACGAGCTCGTACTCTCTCACATAACCTCATCAATTACATTGAGTTCTCATAAAGGTTTACTGTAATGTCCCCACTTTGGGACATCATCACAGGGCAGAGATTTATGATGACCAAAGTAGCCAGATGGATGTTATAGCGAGTACAGGGGTATTTGAGAGGCATTGTGGGGTACAACTTGCGTTGATTATCATATTCCATCATTATGATCCATTCTGCACAGGTTGGCTTTGGTTTCATTGCATTCCGACGATTTCCATGATTTTGACTATTTTGAGCTATAAGTTAATGGAATTCACTGAAGAGGTCATTTTGGGCACATTACTTGGAGGAACCTCTCAGTCTAATAGCTCATTAGAATCGGGAGGAGCAACACTACAGGATGGGATGGCTAGAAGTGACTTTCAGTGGTCAGGGAGGCCACAAGGAGAGAAAATGAGCTTTTCAAAGGTAAAAAGGTTAATTAATTAATTAAAGTGATTTAATTAATTAATTAAATATTAATAAAATGAAAGTCACTTTAGAGGGACAAGGTGAGACAAAAAGTATAAAGGAAAGGCAAGGGCCTCTTCTCATTGATTCATGTATTTTTATCTTTTGATTTCTGGCTTCTAGCTAGTGAGCCCAACATTGGGGGTTTTGAGGGTTTTGACTTAACAAACCCTAGAGGACGATTCGGTGGTGAAAGATTCCACCTAGCTTGTCCCAAGATTGGTCTCGGAGATGCAATACTCTCCCACACCATTCTAGTCAGATCTACATCAGTGCAGGAGGTTCTACATAGCCACAAGCACAGGAAGAGGAGGAAGGCGCACCATTGGGGGTTTCCAGCAAGGGGGGCACACCATCTTTAGAGAGAGATTCGTTGTAGGATATTGGCAGGGCCGTTGAGGATTCTATCACTTGGCTTTTCATTACAGGGCCTTGGACATCAGATCTAGTTCTTTCTGAGATAGTTTTATGGCTTAGATTATTTCTTGAGCAGTGGGGCGAATTGAAGAGAAGGAGGGCATTTTTTAGATACAGATCTAGTCTATTTGGAGGGGTTACACTTCATATCTGACCCTGAGACTTCACCTATTGACTTGCAGTGTCCCAATATATATTTTTGGAGAGTTTCAGAGCATTTGGAAGCCTCCTTCAGTAGGGCCGAATTATCTAGGGCTTCAGTCATCCAGTGGGGCGCACCATTCAGTGGGGGATTTTAGATCTATAGAGATTGAGAGGGATCTTGGAGATTTGGGCACCTGGGTTGTTCTTACCATCACCCGATCTATCAGTTGGCATATTTCCTAGGGTGATTGGACACTTTTGGCAGTGGGGCCGAGTTATTGAGGGTTCCAGCCTTCTATTGGAGTGTGGCATTCTTCAGCTGGAGAGTTTGGCATTTAGATCTAATTGTATTTATCTTCATTTCTTATTCATACTTTGGAGGTATCTTTTGTATTAGAGGGATCATTTTGTAGCATCTCTTATCTATTGTCTATCTTCTTGGCCATCTGTTGAGCATTCCAGATCAGCATCTTCATTGTAGTAGGTTTCTCTATTTTACGAATAAAGAAGATTTGAGATGTTTTGGTTTGTCTATCTTATTGCATATGGTTGAGGTATGTTCCATGGTTATCTCTTTCTATTATTTGCTGCATACACACATATAAACACATCTAAACAAATAGATCAACAAACTATTTGATGAAATACCACAACCAGAAAAAGTTTTAAAAAGACACCAAAACCGTGATGATCCTTGCATAATGGTTTGGGATCATTACATTTACCCAGACCTGACTATGATCTGGGCCTACTACAAGTAACCCTTTAATCGAAATCCAACCACTACTTGTACAAAGGAATGGCTTGGCATTAAAATCCTTACAATGCAAATCCCCATGGGATCTGATTTCAAATTTAAAAATGTGAGAGGTTCAATGCCTCTCTTTATCCTCACGTTGATGTCCTGGAATGTTGGTGCACTGTGAGGTGGAGTGATGCTCCTGCATCAAGTTGTACATGTGCAAGATGTGCACAATCATCTGATTGACGACCTCTGTTTGGTCAGTTGTTTGAGGGTGGAAATAAGTGGATTTAGTGAGATTGGTGTCCAACATTGACCAGAGACCTGACCAAAATGTGTTGAGGAATGTGCTATCTCAGTTGGAGGTGATGGTATGTGGTATCCAAAAATGGACCCACACTCGTTCGAAGAAGAGCTTGGCAATATCTGTCACTGTGATTTTCTTCTTGCAGACTATGAGGATGGCCATCTTCAAAAACCGATCAACGACCACAAATAAACAATCATTTCCTTACTTGGTGGATGGAATACCATACATGTAATCCATCGAGATGGATTCCCAAGGATTCTCAGGAGTAGGAAGAGGGGTGTATAATCCTTGCTTCTTGATGGCTGGCTTGGCAATGGCATAGGAAATGCAAGATCTGATATACTTGTTGACGTCCTGTCAAAGTTTTTGCCAATAAAAATGTTTCTGGAGAATGACCACAGTTTTATCCATGCAAAAATGTCCTGCCACCCTATTGTAGTGGGATTCCCAAATAATCTTTGCATGCTTGCTTGCAAGAACAAAGATATGGCCCAAATGGCATAACAACCCATCCTAACTGTGAAAATCAGTGACAGTCGCACATGTACCCAAGAGCTTATAGGTGGTGGCAAAGTTTGGATCTTGATAATAAATTTGGGGCCACTCATATGCCTCGTGTCCACAAGAATGGAGCACAATGGTGAGTGCAGCCATGGGAGGTCGACTAAGGTAGTGAGCGACATGATTTGTGCTCCCTGTCTTATACTTGATGTTGAGATGGAACTGTTGCAAGTAGGTGGACCACTTTTGATGGTGGTCATTCTACAACTTCCCATGTGTTTGTATGAACTATAGAGGCTTGTTATCAATGTGGATGATCATATCCTTTCCCAGAATGTCATGTTTCCATTGACAATAGGCTTGTACAATGGAATACATTTCCTTGTCATAGGTGGGGTATTTTTGGAGAGTATTTGAGAGTGTCTCTGTTAAGCCCTAAATAGTGGCTCATTACCCCTTAATTGGGGCATATTGTATTAGTAATGTTATTTTATTTATGTTGGCTTTAGGCCATTAGTTGTAATTATACCTCCTAGTCTCCTATATAGACCAAGGAGACATTTTCATTTTGAATCATCTTGTAATTGTACATTTATGTGGGCATAAGGAGGTTGCCCCCTCGAAGAGGCTTATTATTTGAATTTATCTATTTTTCAAGGCGTTGAGTACTTATTCTGGGGTTTTTCTATGCTATATTGATATTTGGTTCTTAACATATGGTATCAGAGCTCAAGGTCTTGGGGTTTTGTTGCTACATCTGAGACACCTTGCATTTTCTCTATAACTGTTTTTCTACAATGTTTCAGAAGGAATGGCTTTGAGGGTATTTAGTAGACAGATCAAGTTACATTGGGTTACAATTTCATCTCCTAAGGCCTTATACGTTCGAAGATACATCCTGTGCAATATAGGGTTCTTCAATCTTCCTAAACTAAGTCATTGCGGAATTTTCGCTCTAAAATTTTTTCTGTAACGTTTCAAACCCTGAACATTGGAGGCTATTCACAAAAATTATTAAGGTATTTGTGGTAAAAATTTCAACTTCTAGGTCATCTTACATTTGTAGATACACCCTGTGGAAGATAGGGTATCTGACTAGTCCTATTGACTAGTCTCAAGAAGGTGTTCCAGGTAAAACAATCATAACTTCTTCCTAGAGTATCCAAATTGAGTGAGTCTGGTTTCATTGGATAGTGGACCGACTTTAGTATTTCTGGTACAAGTTTTAGAATTTATATTAATTATTTTATGCGGGGCACGATATACACGTGAGATCTCCTGAAAAGGCCAAAAATTAGCAAGTTATGGGGAAGCTACCATAAATTCCACTTGGCACATCCAATTTTGATCAGAATTGTGGAATTGTAGAGAAGAAATATCAGAGAACTACATAAAATAAATTTTCATACCCAGAAGGGCCCAAACTTTGGAGATATAGTAGAAGAAATATTGTTCATCATAACCACCTCAAAATCAAGATTCAAAAGTGATACTTGGCCAACATGCCACCCAAAAAGGGAAATTCTACACCAAATAAGCCTCCAGAAAATCCTACTTGGACTCTTGATGAAGGTGAAGAAATGTGTAGGGACATAAATGATTTACAAAAGAATATAGTAACAAAATATGAAATACAAGAGATGGAAGCTAAGTTGGAGGCAAAGATGGATGGTTTCATGGAAGGATTGAAAAAATTCGTAATAGAGAGGACACCTGAAAGTGAAAATGTATCCCATGAAATTCATGATGAGTACACAAGGAAGGTGAATCAAGAATGGAGAAACTACAACTTTGGGTTGAAGACCAACCACGTTCCTAAGATCGATATGAGGAAGTTTGATGGCAAGGACCCTATCACATGGATACTTCAGATGGAGCAATTCTTTGATCTACATAATGCGCCACATAGACAAAAGGTACAAATTGCTTCTTTATATTTAGAACCCAATCAATTTGTATGGTATAGATGGTTTGGTTCTCACAAATCACTCATCACTTGGACAATTTTCATGGAAAAAATGATAGCACACTATGAGGATACAAGAAACAATACCTTCTTTAGCCAATTGATAAATCTCAAACAAAAGGGTTCAATTACAAAGCACATTGAGAACTTCCAAAGATTGAATATAAAGGTAACAAATATTCCAGATGAGCACTTGATAGATGTATTCATAGGAACTTTAAGAGATAACATTCAACATGAGGTTTGCCTTTGGGAACCCAAATCATTGGAGAATGCAT
>SNQJ01S0081219.1:55963-67183 GCA_010110895.2 Picea sitchensis
AAGCCATCACTGACACAAGAATTCACCAATTGAGGAATATATCCATTTCAGAGTATCTCATTAAATGGAGGAAACTACCAGCTAAATATTCCACTTGGGAAGATGATTCTTTTATATAGAAGCATCCAGAGTTACTCAAGCATTGTGGACAACACTTGTCTCAAGGGGAGGGGCATGTTAAGCCCTAAATAGTGGCTCATTACCCCTTAATTGGGGCATATTATATTAGTAATGTTATTTTATTTATGTCGGATTTAGGCCATTAGTTGTAATTATACCTCCTAGTCTCCTATATATACCAAGGATACATTTTCATTTTGAATCGTCTTGTAATTGTACATTTATGTGGGCATAAGGAGGTTTCCCCCTCGAAGAGGCTTATTATCTGAATTTATCTCTTTTTCAAGGCATTGAGTACTTATTCTGATATTTTTCTATGCTATATTGATATTTGGTTCTTAACAGTCTCACTATGGAATTCCATCGGATGACCATGTTGAGTGAGAAATGAGCCTACAACATAGTCAAATGCATCAGTCTCAATCTTGAACGGTTGTTGCAGATCAGGCAAGGAGAGTAATGGATTTGAGCACAAGCGATGCTTCAGATCATCAAATTCTCCTTGTTGTTCCTTCCTTCCCCCACATGAACTTTTCACTGCCACCGCCCTTGGTCATGTGGCCGAGGGCCCATGCAATATGGGAGAATCCCAACATGAACCGTCGGTAGAAATTAGCCAGTCCTAAGAAGCTCTAAAGATCAGTTAGTGTGGTAGAGGTTGGCTAGTCACTGATGACTTGGATCTTAGTGGGATCGACATGTACCACACGCTCATGAAAAATGTAGCCCAAGTATTGGACCATTTTCATGCCAAAGGAACATTTTTCCAAGTTGGCATATAGCTTATGTTGTCGCAGAGTGCTCAAAACCTATTGAATATACCGCATGTGCTCCTCCTAAGTTTTGTTGAAGATGAGGATGTCATCCAAATATACCACCAAAAAAAAGTTGGTGAAGGGTCTCAATACATCATCCATCAACCCCATGAAAGTGGCTAGTGCATTTGTTAGGACAAAGGGCATGACCAACCATTCAAAGAGACCTTCATCAGATTTGAAAATTGTCTTCCAAACATCAGTTGGTTCAATGGGAACCTGGTGGTAGCCAGACTTTAGGTCAATCTTGATGAAGAACTTTTCCCCCTTGAGTTGGTCAAGAAGGTCATCAATCCTTGGAATTGGGTACCGGTTTCTTACTGTGATTTTGTTTAATGCTCAGTAATCAATGCAGATTCACCAGGTTCCATCCTTCTTCTGCACCAGTACAATCAGGCTTCCACAAGGGGAGGAGTTGGGTCTAATATTCCCGTTTTGAAGAAGTTCTTGGATTTGACGCTTGATTTTTTCATTTTCCATTAGCGAGAGATGATAGACTGGTCCATTAGGTAGACATGCACCAGGGGTTAGATCAATTGGATGCTTGAATTAGTAGTGTGTCGATACCCTGGTGGGTGAAGAGAAGATGTCTCTGTACTCTTCCATGATCTCGTCCACTTTCTTCTGTTGCACAGAAAGGCTTTGTGTAGAGGCCATGGATGTGGCGGTGACCTTCTGCTTACTATGATCATGGATCACAAAGAAGATGAACTTTACGGTCTATGAAATGACCTTACTACATTGCTTAGCAAAGACTAAATAAATAGCGGTATGTGGCGCTACCTATGGTATCATGTACAATTTTCTTCCCAAAGTAATAATAACACTATGGGGTCTAGATTCATACAAAGCATGACGCTTCCAAAAATATGGTTTTCCTAAAATAACATCACAGAATTCAAGGGGAGAAATATCACACAATACCTCATCTTTGAAGGGATTGATGTTGTAGGGCAGACGACATTGTTGGCTGACACAGAGATCTCTTCTTTAGTGAAGCTAGTCGATGGTGTAGGGTTGCCAGTGTGGTGTTTTCGGCAGGTCCGGTTGCTTGATGACCTATGTTGATATCTGGTTCTTCTAATTGTCTCTATCGACAATGAAATGAATTGGAGCCCCCTTTACCCACATTTGTGAGTGAAAGATTCATTCCCCTTCCTCTAGTTCTTCTAGTTCGCTTGGCAGGACTTTGGTGGTAGCGACAATGGCACTAGGTTTAGCATGGATAATTCGCTTCCCTCCTTATAGATTTGATTCGGAATCAAAATCAGCCTTTGACTCGGAATCTTTCAGCTCGACCATGAGTGACTTCTTGGAGTGGCATTCTTCAGTGTTGTGCCAAGGGATTTTATGGTACTCACACCATTTTCCTATGTCCTTCTTCATCTTCTCATTTCCCTTCTTGTGTTGCGGCTTAGACTGGTTTTCCTGAGAGTGGCCATCTTTGATTTTTTCCTTGTTGTGTGGGTTGGGGTTGCATTTTCCCTGCTTCGGCTGTGAGGAGTTTGTAGATCCAAACTCTCACCTCTTCTACTTAAATTTCTTCTCAATCTTGACATCATATCTATAAGTCATGCCCAATGAGGCGATGTCTAGAAACTCCATTTATATTTGAATGTATTTATGAAAACAATCACGGTATTTGAGCACTAGATTTCGCTCAGAGTCTTTGATACCCAACTTGGTGCACAGGGTATGGAAAATATTGGTGAAATCTAGTACTGTCTGGTCCCTTTCTTGACGCAGGGTGGTCCATCTAGTGTATTGGTCCTCATAGTTTCCAACATGGTAGTAATGTTCTTTAATGGAATCCCAGAAGGAATCCCATGTAGGGGAAACCACAAATATTCCAGATTCCTCTATGTCCCTTTTCTCAGAGTAAGTGTCCCACCAGTCCTTAACATGGGGGACGACCTTGAGGAGTGAAAAAATAATATTTTCCCCATCGAAAAATTTACGGACCGAAAAATACCCTTCAAGCATATTCAACCATTTATCTACAACATTTGCATCTATCAGTCCTTCAAATAATGGAATATCAAAATTTATCTGTACCTTGAAGGGGGTTGCATGGCCTCTTGATGAAGATGCTTCTCCTGTGGGCATTCGTCGAAGGATATACACAAAGTTGTCCATCATTTATTTCCTTTGTCGCACATGGGCTTCCTCGAGCAACATTTTAAAAGGATATCCTACTCCATCATCTTTCTTTTCATCTTCCATTGGTTGTTTTCGGGCTCAACACGACTGATATTGCAACGTCTTGATTGGTTCGAGTCCCAACTTCTTGTACCTAGATATTGTCGAGGACATGCATGAAGAAAAATAAATGAAGAGCAGTCTGCTCTAATACCATTGATACGGATTTAGGAGTAGAATGAATTGATTAACAGACTGAATACAATAAACACAGATATATGAAGAACAACACAGATATCCAGTGAAAAATATCTTCTATTGAATAAATGACATAGGTTGAAATTGTAAGACTACAGAACTGAAACACTTGCACGAATTGTGGTAGCTATCTCTGAGAAGAGATGTGGCTTCTATTCACATCCATTTGAGCAGAATGATTACAATGAGGTTCCAGAGGCCTTTTTAACATTACTCAAGGATTCCAAAACCCTATAAATCCAAAAACCTAACCCTAGGAGATGAAACGCCAAAAGTTATGTGGGCCCCTATGGGTAAGTTGGTACCTTAACTTCCTAGGGTCATAAATTTTGCATATGACCTCTGTTTTAGGCACGTGATATCCCGTTGGAAAGGTATTTTAGAGAACTACACATTACGTCGTCAAACTTTGACTATGTCTACAATTTGATTGTGGTGAGCCAAAAAAAACATTGTTTAGGGCTCCAAAACGGCCATGGAAGTACATCAAGATGTGTTGACATGAAAACATAAAAAATAAGCCAGTTGGATTAGGTGAGAGGCCACCAGTATCCACCTGGAATATGTGTAGGGCATCATACATCCTCGGAAGTGTAGAACCCACAATTACAAAGAAGTATAGAAGAAAGTGTTGAACTAAAAACTGATAAGAGGAGTCATTTGGAATAGGTGGGTGGCCACCAATATCCACCTGGATCAAATGTTTTATAGATATTTTTAACTGTTCAATCATCATTGCCAAAGCATGCATTAAATTGTACAATGTATCCAACCACAACATTCACTCCCAGAAATCTGATTTTAACACGCATATAGTCAAGAGATAAGGAATTAAATCAAATGAGCTTTAGCTAAGACATTCTCTTCATTTTACTTAAATTTCTCAAGTCACTTTTGTCAGAAATTGAACTTACATATTTCTAAAACATAGTATATAATTTAGAAGAGTCTCAGTATTATGTAATGGAATTCCTAAAGATAATGTCTTCCTTTTAAATTCCTATGTATAAGCTTTAAAAAATTTCCCTTTTCCTTGTCTCAGATGTTGCCAAGCAATCATTGATGTTTTCATATAATCTAATGGATAAAATTGTTTTCTTAATGTCGCGGTAAACTCAATCCAGGAAGAAATGATTTTACCATGTTGAATAATATCAGCATGTGTCCGACTCTCCCACCATATCAAAGTTGTGCCACTCAGGCAGAGAGTATCCAACTATATCCTTGAAGTGTCTTGTGTGATTTTATGTACCCTGCAATATACTTCAATCTGTTTGACCTGATTATCCAACTTCTATGCATTCAACTCTCCATCATAAGTAGGAAAATCAAACTTTACATCTAGCTTTAAAAAATGCAGATCATGAGAACGAGAAGACTTCTTAGAACAATTTTTCCTCTTATGAGAAGAATGTTCATTTCCATTGGAAGATGAGGAGGAGGAGGAGGAGGAAGACAATCATGGTGATGATGGGGATGGAAAAGACCTTGGAGGTTCTTCACATTCTCCTTCATATTTTACCATTGTTTCAACTGGACCACCTTCATTTTGATGGGGAGTTGTTCTTCGTCTTTCTAGGTCTTCTCACAATTGCTTAACCATGGATTTCATATCAAGAAGCATTTTTCAAAACTTCTTATCAACCTTAGAAAGAACATCTTCATGCTCCATTTCTTCTCTTCGAGTGAATCCCCTTGAACCAATTTCAAGATTATAACTTGCAAGATTTCCTTCACCTAACTTAGACTTGGACCTCGTAAGCATTCACTTGTAAATAAACGTCAAAACCAGCTCTGATGCCAACTTGATCTGAAAATCCTTAGATGCAAAAATAACCCTTAAACATACATAAAAACATCCGACCAGATTCGGTAAATGAAGATCGCTTGACTATTTGCAAAAATACATGTGAATATGCTTATTTGTCCATAAACTTCATTAATACCGATGAATAACTTGAAGAATGATGAGATAATATAGCAGAAAATAAAATAACTCAAATTACATATATGAATGACATATGTCACTTCATCTTCAAAGTCCATTTATATAGCATGATTGTTCTCCATCATCTCAAAATACCAAATTACATTACAATATGGCGCATAAAAATCCAATTTATTGAACTCTCTTTAATTCTTATTCTTAAATGTATAAAAGGAGTTTACCATTGAATGCCTTGCGAAATTATGAGAAAATTGAGTATAAATTCAGCCAAATTCTGAACAGGGGCCGAAAAAACCATTTTTACACGTATAACGAGACTATGTGTCTCATACATGACAAAATGAGGTAATACTTTTACAAATGACCTTTGATAACAAAATAGACTTCATATCCATAATCCTTGTGAAAAAATGAATCTAACAAGTATAAACTTACCTAGGCATAGACAATATACCATATGTCACACTTTTCCATGCAACACATAAACTTAGCAAACTCGGCACACACTTCGCAACACATAAATGCACTCTGCATATAAAAAAATGTACCTCGGCATGTGTTTCTGCATTGGAATGTGTTTTTTTTCTACCTTGGGTTGCGCACCATTAAATATGTGTGCCCCTTAACCAAATCTTGAATTCCAAGGTTGGCATCCAAATATATTTTGGTTTTTTCCATAACCAAATTCAGACTTGTAGCCGAATTGGTCAAGGCATAGTTATAAATGTGGTGGGTCGGGGGTTCAAGCCCCACCAACCACCACATATCTTGGCTTTTGTTGGTATATATATGTATATGTATATGTATATGTATATGGTTAACAAGACCTCTGCGTGAACTTTGGTAAGTTTTTATATGGTTTTACAACCATATAATACGCAGTTATATTCGTCAGCATTTTCTATTAAGCCCCTTTCATTAACAAGTGTGGGTCATATGGTATGTAACAAGACCGAGAGCCAAGGGTCAAGGGCTTAGGCCCTCGGCCCTTTGGCCACCCAAATGGAACTTTGTATATTAACTTATATATAATGCTTGCCACATATATATTAAGAACTATTGCATGACGCATTGGTATGGAGGGATTTGTTAAGTCTTGGGTTAGGGACATTGTGGGTTCAACCCTCGTTGACTCCATACCTTTGACTACATACCTTCTCCTTCAAATTTTACCATTGTTTCAACTATACCAACTTCATTTTGATGAGGAGTTTCTCTTCGTCTTTCTAGGTCTTCCCACAATTCTTTAACCATGGAGGTCATCTCAAGGAAAAAATTTCACTACTCTTTATCAGCCTCATAAAGAACATCTTCATGTTCCATTTCTTCTCTTCGAGTGAATCCCCTTGAACCAATTTCATGATTATAACTTCCAAGATTTCCTTCACCTCGCTTAGACTTAGACCTCGTAAGCATTCACTTGCAAATAAACGTCAAAACCAGCTCGGATACCAACATGATTTGAAAAGCCAAACGATTTATGATACCAACTTGATCTAAACTTTGAATGCTCATAAATTTTGCATACAAGCTCTATTTGAGGCATTGTTTGCGTCTTTGGAAAGTTGACGACGAGCTCTACGCATTGATGTCATTTTCTTGATCATTTGAGATGGTCAAATTTTGAGCATTTATGGATCCCATGAGACATCTATGAGCATTTTGGATCCTCCTAAACCTCTGTGAGTGTTCCTTAGATCCTCTTGGATCAAAAGGCCTCATCCTTGAAGAGGCCCCAATATACAACAAGGGCCAAAAGGGGGACCTGGGAGGCAGAACTCTTGTATCTCGAAAATTGTTCAGTTTCAACCATAGCACGAGTTGAGGAGGTGGAGAAATTGGTTTGGGACAAAAAACAGAATATATTTGATTCACATCTTTTAGATGAGGTAGAACGTTAGGTGAAAAAATCAGGATATTCTAGAGCCAGGGTGACCAAGTGTTTTAGGATTGCTGAGTTTCATTGGATGGTGAAGGCCATGATAGCTCAGGTCATGGAGAAGACAAAGGAGGAGGAGCAAGATATATTGCATACAATTCATCTCTTTGAAAGAACATTTGAAGTTGTATGCAAGGTAGTATTTTGGATTACAATTTCAGTGACTCCAACAACAAAGGAGAAGAAGGGAAAACATAAAGCAAAGGATTTTTCTAATCCAGTGGGATCTAAAGACAATCCAATTGAAATCAAGGATGGTCCTCAATCATCCAAAACATCACAAGAAGTGGTTGATAAAGAAGATGGGATGATGGAGAAGGAAATTGAGGAAAGTCTGCATTCTTAGATCACCTGATGTTTGTGGTATTTCTCAGTCTTTTTTGGTCCATCATGGATAGTCTCCTAAGGTTAGATATGATGTTTTGTATATCGTTTTATATCTGACATACTATAAACTATCTAATCATACATGATGATATTTGGCAGACAGACCTCTACTAAGAATAATAATAATTATCTCTTTTTATATATAATGTGAAAAGATAAATATAGTTTTTTAACTTAGAAGAAAAAATCAATGTATATTATAAATGTATTATTTATTGGATTGTAGTTTAGAAGAAAAAATCAAGTGTATTATTTATTGGATTGTAGTTTAGAAGAAAAAATCAATGTATATTATAAGTGTATTATTTATTGGATTGTAGTTTAATGGTTAGGATGAGGTATGTAGATATTTAAGTATGAGAGAAGATGTTAAAGCTCTTTAAATTATATTTAAATTATGTAGTTTAACACATTTCCACCAAGTCCAATTTATTTAAGTGGACTTTATATGATATTTTAATATTTTTATCAAGAAATGTAATTTAAAAACTTTATCATATGATATTTTAATATTTTTATCAAGAAATGTAATTTAAAAACTTTATCTTAATGTTAATAAAAGAAATAACATAAATATGAATATATTTAGATAAGAACTTTGTAAGAGTGGGAAGTTTATAGTTTTATTTTTTTATTTAAATTTATATAAAGTTAAGATGAATTTATTTACTTAATTTTTATTATTTTTTGTATTAAAATAAATATACAATTTAATTTATATTTTTTTATTATATCTATATATTTCTAAATTATCATACAATTTAGTATATATATTTGTAATTTATGAAGTAAGAAGAAATAAATATTTCTAAATTATCATACAATTTAGTATATATATTTCTAACTTATGAAGTAAGAAGAAATAAATATTATAGATAAAAGTTTTTAACTTAAATTTAATTTTTTAACAATTAAATATAATAAAATTATTACACATTATTTTACATGATATATCTAATATTTCAAATTATTAATTTAATAAAACATATATGTAAATGATATACATCTTCTTCGTCGCTTGTATCCCTGAAACATACTTTTGATTTGAATAGAAAAAGGAATGAAGAATCCAATCTTTTCTCGTATTACTTAAATCTGGATCCGACTCCACTTATATACCATCCACACTACTCACGTGATCTTTCAAATTCCAAATAAATAAATTCACTTCACACCTCGTCTGTCAAAGTACAGCAGTGTTTCACGAATAACTGTAACTACAGATTATTTCTGCCAACGTCAAATGAAATGAATATACGTCAAAATAATATATAAATTGTATGTGTATATCTTTTCCTGAATTCGTGAATATATATTGTATGTATATATCTTTTTTCTGAATTCGTGAATATATATTGTATGTATATATCTTTTCCTGAATTCGTATGTAGCAAGTATTTGATACGTGGGATAATATACTAATTCTCTCTGTGATTACATATCTGCGGTTGAAGATCTTAAAAGGATTGGGTATATTCATAAATGAAGATCTTATCCCATAAGATAAAATGACAAAGATATTAGGAATACAGATAAATTGGCAATAATAAGGAATAGAAAAGCATAAATAAAAGAAAGCTTTCAAAACAACAAATAAGGATTAAGAAAACATAAGATAGTAACACGAAAGTGGTGAGTATTATTTATTTCGGAGGAAGCATCCCAAACTATCTATTAGTTCGGGTACCAATCTCAATTCATCTTATACTCTTCTTTGAAACATGGGAATATGAAGAATTTTTTTTTGTATACCTTATAAAGAATCTCGTGGTTATAACAATTGATGGTCAACACATCAAAGGATTAGAAAGATGGCATAAGGTTTTTGTAAAAATACAAAATCTGGAATTACAATCTAAATATTTATGCTCTACCCCTTAGTGAAATGGACATGGTGTTAGGAGCATAGTGATTGTGATTGGGTACCTATGCCACAAACCTACAGAATCAATTTATGAAATTCAAATAAAAAGAAATGAATTAGAAACCTTAGTGAAATGGACATGGTGTTAGGAGCATAGTGATTGTGATTGGGTACCTATGCCACAAACCTACAGAATCAATTTATGAAATTCAAATAAAAAGAAATGAATTAAAAACCTTAAAAAATCTAGTAATATGAACATAAATGACTAGAACTTGTGCCTTAAATTACGATTCCCCTCAAGTCTCGTAGGACACCCACGTCACTCATCATTGGATTTTTGTTTTCTCCAATAAAATCCAACATTAAGTGCCTTACTAATGAAACAGTTAAAGTTAAAGACATTCAAGATCTTTAAACTTGGGAGTTTGATTTTGGTGCCTCATTTGAGGATATTTTTAATATAGCTATCAAGCAAGGATTCCCTACAAATAGATTGAAAATTTAATTGTTCCTATTATCAAGTTCTGGAACTAGCATGACCCATCTCATTATTGAACTATCATGATTATCCTTTTTTTGGCAAAACAAATTGGCTTAATTCCTAAAATAAAAATCACTCAATGATTGAGGAAAATAATAAAAGAGGTAAAGGACAAGCAAGGTTCATGAATCATCATTCTACAACTAATTACCTTGCCACCCTTGGATTTGTTAGGTTAAAATTGGCTCGATGAAAGAGTCAAAGTTGCTAGGTCAACAATGGTGGTTTTGAGCACATGGTTTTGGTATCTTATGGTTTTAAAACATGTGGATTACATGTAATGAAATCCTTTAAAAGGTTGGTGATACTCCATTGTAATGTGTCGAGAGTTGAGTGGTGAAGGCTCACTTGGTCGGGGCTAGGAGGTTGGGTGACTTGGTCATGTTTGGTCAAGGGAAATAATAGATCTATTGTTGGCTAGGTTTTCCCATAAGGGTTTTCCAGGATAAATCTCGTGTGATTTATGTGTGCATGTTGCTATGTTCTTGGTATTTTTATCTCTCTCACTTTCTTTTTTCCTAACAACTAGTATCAAAGCTATGACCAACGATGATAAAAAGAAAGGCATGGATGTCGGAGTACAAATCTAGGGTTTAAATCACTAGGGGGTGTTGAAGGCCACAAGAGACTTAAAGAGCAGAGGATGAGTCACATGTGGAGAGGTCGATCTGATTGCGGGTTTTTAGCACTGAGATTGGAGGATGCACATTTTGGAAGAAACATATGTGTATTTTGTCTCTGGTGGAGGCTGCAGACATCAACAAGAGGTAGAGCCAAAGATTTGTTTGGATAATAAACTAGCCCCAAAGGAGGGTTTGGATGGTGAAGCCATGGGAGTCGAGCACATGGGAGACATAGGTCGAGTACAAGGACATAAAGGAAATGGCCATGTGGCATGCAAGAAGCAGTTGGAGGTCAAAGCAATGGCAAGGAGAGAGGATGTCGGCATAAGTTTTGGGATAACAACAATGAAAATAAATTAATTAAAAATTTAATGGAGATGAATGTAAATGGGAATATGACTATAATACTTGGTTAGGCATGTGTGTTAGTTGTGGAGCCTGATTATCTTTCTGATTTACAGGTCTTTTACTTTCAGCAATGTTTATACCCCATGAAGTATTTACACCCCAGAAGTATGTACACTCTTCCACATGGGGGAGTGCAGAGGGGGGCTACCCCCTCTGCGGGGTCTGGGGGGGCTAT
>SNQJ01S0081221.1:0-20072 GCA_010110895.2 Picea sitchensis
CCCTTGCTGCGAGACATATTCTGAACATATGATAATCTTCTAGCATACCATTTAAGGTAATAGTGACCAGATCAGTGTTGGAAAAAGTTTCCCCTATATTTACTATCTTGTCTTTCACCTCTTTAATACGACCCAAAAATGAACTAACAGATTCATTTCCATCCATCTTAATGCCTAGCAATTTAATTTTCAGAAACAAAATGCGATTTGTGTTGTTAGTTTCATACAATGCTTTAAGCGTTGTCCATGTTGCAATAGAGGTTGTAGCTTCTCTAATATGTGAAATTATGCTATCTTTAATAGACATGCACAACAATACCTTTGCCTTGTTTTCGCACTTCTCCCAATCTTGGATCTGTGCTGCTATCACACCTGCAGCCACATCAGGTTTCAGTTCAGTTCCCTTCGCAATGTTCCAGACACCATAGCCTTCCATGAGTGTCTGCATCTTGAATTTTCAGTTAATGAAATTCGAGCCATCTAGCTTGTTCGCTTCGTTGAGGTAGGTTTCCGCTAGAGGATTCGCCATCTCTGCAAGTGAATCACAAAAAATATTTAACTTTTTGTCGAGTGCTGAGCAGTCCACCGCTCTTCCTTTCGGATCCACCGATCCATCTCTACCTTGTCTCTCAATTGTTTTAAAATAAATATAAGAAAATTTTAAACATGCATCCTTGTATGCATAAGAATAACCCCTTTCTCATGCTTCAAAGCTTTACATATAAAAAATAAGACTCATATAAAGGCTCATATATGAAAGAAATTCTTATATACAAAATCCCATATAATAACTTTCATATAAAACCTCACACTCACGATTTCTCATATAACACTTCACACTTTACTTTCCACTTTAATATAAAAAAATTATAGCAGCCACCAAATTTATAAGTCCCTCTTTTAATAAGAACTTGATACCTCACGCTTATTCAAATGCATGCAAATAACCTCACACTTCAATTAATCCCACTTCAAATAATCAAACACTTCATGCAAATTGTCCTCTCCACGCATTCATTCAAACTCCACCCAAAACTCAAGCTATAACCATGCTCACGCTCCAATGTGATAAAATAGGATCACACAACTCATGTAGAGATTAACTCTACCTCTCAATACATTAGCAAGTATATTAGATAAGTAGGAATTATATATTCCAACACTCTCCCTTAATGACTAATTATCTAAATATCTATGTGGTCATATCTTTGTGTGCTTCCTCTTGTACCTGCATCTGATTATTGACGTCCATATAAAACACAATCCATCTACCGGAATACATGGGTCATCTGCCGCTGTAACCGCCAGTTCTATAGGAATCATTTTCAGCTACATGGTTCATTCAACCATTCTTCTTCATAGCTCCCACTTTATCATATCATCATCAACCTGGGTTTTATTTCGGTTTACCCATAACCGTGCTCTGGGTTTTCTCGGATTACCCTCAACTATGCACCAAGTTTTCTCGGATTACCTATAACCATGCTCTGGGTTTTCTCGGATTACCCTCAACTTTCTGCACACACTAGTACAAGCCACAACACCACTCCAGATTTCACACCAGGCATCAAACTCCTTCACGCTTCAACCAACACGATGGATCACTATTTCAAGCTCCACGGATCACAGGACTCTCACAGGCCACTTATCGCATAGGTCTCTAGAAACAGACTCATGATTCCTCATTTGCTCGGCATAAGAGACTTCACAATTCCTCCACGCGGCAGAGCCCTCTCAACAGGGTGACTTCTCTTCAGCTTGACTTCACACGAAATCCTTCACACAGGGAAATCTCACCGCCAATAGCAAGAACATACAACGCTATTCATAGCACAATTAGCAAACCCAACGAACATGCAACACATTGAGACAACAAACCGCTCCAGATGATTAAACATGTAGCTCCACAAATTGCACGTAGCTCCACATGATCCTGGGCACTCCCAAGAGGGAGTCACGCCCAGCCCTAACGCTCTGATACCATGATAAAATAGGATCACACAACTCACGTAGAGATTAACTCTACCTCTCAATACATTAGTAGGTATATTAGATAAGTAGGAATTATATATTCCAACACTCTCCCTTAATGACTACTTATCTAATATGATGTATTAAGAAGTACATGAGTTGTGTGATCTTATTATTAGGATCTTGTTGGGGAGTTGGATTTATGATATCCTAGATTAGTGTTTATGGTTCAGATATTTGCTCAACCTCTCATCCTATATTTGGAATAAGTTAGATCTGATAACTATCAGTGAGCTCTATATAATGAACCACAAATGTATTGTATAATTAAGGTATCAAGTAATCTAATAGTGTTGTATTATAATGTCTTTCTCATGTGTTATATATTCCAACACATTGCTCATGCAAATCGCATGCAAACTATATAAACTTGTGCTTCAAAACTCCACGCAGCTTTACTCACGCATTTCTTACCAAAACTCACGCTTTACTAGATAAATGACGTCGACGCTCTTTGGAGGAATGATTAGGTGTGCTAGCGCACTGGATAAATTGCAGGGTGAGCACTAGGCAGAGCGGTCAACGCTCTCTACATGTAGAAGGGGGAGCGTCGGCGCAGCAGCGCTCTCAAAATCATTCAACAGGAGCGTCGACGATCCGAAAAATTCAATTTTATAAGTGTGAGAGCGTCGGCGCTCTCTAACACTGTATAGGGGGGCATTGGTGATTTTTCAAAAACAAATTCGAGATCTTGTTCTTGGATCTCGCCTTAGAGAGAGCTGGAACTCCAACCAGCTCTGATACCAACTTAAAATATGTGAAACAAGCAACACAGTGAGGCTATGCTCACTTCTATATTATTCAATGAAGACGGATTACATCCTTATATAGGAAAAGACTCTACCGAGTCGGTTACATGCAAACCAAAGACAACTAGACTCTTAACTATGAACTAAATCTTAACACGCCTACAACTAACTCTCACAACTGAAGCTTATAACTGGTTCTTACCACTGACGCTTACTCTATTATTTCCAAGTGTTATATGCGGCAACCCGATCTTTTTTACTGTTTTCACCTTAGAAGTACGGTGAGGGTTAGAGTTCTCACCTTTTTGGCATAACCTTTGTTTTTTTAATGTTTCTTCTTACATATACATCCATTTATGTGTTTAGGGTTTAGGTCATTTATGTTTTGAAAATTTTATTTTATTTTGTAATTTAAAAAAAAAAATGATAACCAAGGAAAGAGATTATTTTCGTACTTGATCTTGAAAAAAAAAAGCACCCAGCGGCGATCCGAGTGCATTAGTATGAGAAAAACTTCTGGTACTGAAGTTCTCCCGCGAGTTGGGCACACCGATGAACTGCAATTCACGAGCCTTGATTAATGTGAAAACTAGCATGTGGGCACCCGATCATGGAGGTTCATAGGCAGCCAGCTCCGTCCACGGAAAAGCTAATATTGCAGCACAAAGAAACAAACATATTCATGACGATTACGGCGTGCATCCGATCGATCAGAAATCTGAAAGTCAAATAAAGAAACAAACGCAACCATGTTACCTTCATCTGTGCCGGTGGCAACGAAAGGCGCAAATAACCTGCAAAACGTACCAATTAATGTTGTTATTATGAAATTAGTTAATGGATTCTGCGTACCATATCATCATAAATTTCTTCTTTGTTCAGGTGGATTATAGCATACCAGTGCAAATACTCGCCTCCATGAGCGTCAGGATCCGTCATAACCTGATTAGAGTTTTCAAAATTATATCATTTATGTTTTGAAAATTTTATTTTAATTTGTAATTTTTTAAAAACATGATAACGAAATAAAAAGATTTATTAATATATAATAATATCTACATATACTTTTGAAAATTATATTATCATGGTACTTCATATATAATATATTTACATAAACTTTTGAAAATTATTAATATATAATAATGGTACTTCATATATCACTGCACCGTGCATCTCGTTGTGCATCTCGTTTTTGCTATAAATCAAATTTGACATAACCATTATAATGGTCACGACTTGGCTCTAAACTAACAAACAGTCGGTGGAACATGAACAACTCCATTTATTCTTTCCCATGCCTGCGATGCAAAAGGAAAAAAAAAAACATGACATCTTTTGTGCACATAGAATAAATTTTACGATGGAAAACAAATGCTACTTTCGTTAGGGTTTACTCAGGGTTTACTTACCTCACATGATCATGGTATTGGTAGCGTTGGGGTTGTAGGAGATGTTGGGGTTGAAGGTCTGGTTCGGTTTGTTCATCATGGGGACTTCTTTTGGATGTAGTTGATCACATATCCTTCCGAACACGCACACTCCAAACTAGCATGTAGACTCATTGCATATGAAGTCACATTAAATTCTTTGGAGTACACGATATATGCGAAGTTCAATCACTAACACTAAATTATTCCATGTAAGGACCGATTGGAAGTTTTCATTGCATTTGAAACCATTGAGTCACATTAAATTCTTTCACCAATTAAAAATTGTCCAACCGTTCTTCTTTGAACCCGTCCATTTTTTGTATGTGGATTTTTTATAATGGAAATCTAACTCAACTTTTGGTATTTGGATTTTTTATACTTGGAATTTAACATTATTTTTAAATGTAAAAAACCTAAATAAAATCTTTAATACAAAACCCTAATCTAACTTCAATGCTTTCATGGATCAAAACCTAAACTCTAATTTTTAATAGACCTAAAGTGTCATTTTCCTCCTTTTTAAAAATAATGATCATTAAGTAAAAAAAAAATCATATATTTTGATTTATTTTTAGTAATAGTAATATGAAAGAAGTAATTGATTTTAGTCATAAAGTAATTGAAGTATAATGTTGTAAAATTTAACCAATATAGATTACAAAGAATATTTAGATATTTAGATTTGTTTTCGCACCTACTCTCAAGGTTTGGAGTTTAGTATTTGTGAAGAAATAATAATAAAATTGAGAAAAAATTAAAACTACTTGTAATAATATCCTTGAAATTAGGTGCAATACCTTTATATTACCTTAGTAAAAGTGAAAATTATTCTAATTGAGAGTATAAAGTTGGAACTCATCATCATTTTCTATCAATATTCTTACAACAAGTATAAATTATTAAATGATTTGCTATCAATATCCTTAGAACATGTATAAATCAAGTAGATTTACTATCAATGTCCTTAGAACAAGTATAATTTTCATCACCTACAAAGTTCAAATCTGATCAACATAGCCTTGTTGTTGCAAGAACATAACCTCGTCATTGCAATGTAATGAACATAGTCTCCTCATCGCAATGTGATGAGAATATCCAATCATAATAATGTGAAAAACAATGTCCTCTCGTCTCAATGTGATGAACATAGCCCCATCATCACAACAAATGTCCAATTGTCACAATGTGATGCACACACAAATTTTATGTTCATCACATAGCCATATGACATCCAATGAACATATGACATTTATGTTCATCACATAGCCAATTTTTACTTATATATGTTGTCATTGCAATGTGATGAACATATCCCCATTGCCACAATATCCTCGTCATCATCAATGTGACAAACAAATCTTTTCATCGTAATGTGACACAAATATCCAGTTGTCATAATGTGATGCAAATATCCTATCCTCACAATCTGACGAACATAGCTCGACCATTGCACTATGACGAACTTAACCATATTGTCACAATGTGAAAAACATAGCCTTATACGATGAACATACAATGTGACAAACATAACCATATTGTCACAATGTGATGAACATAAGGCTATGCTTGACCTTGGTTGATGATGAACATATGGCATTTATGTTCATCACATAGCTACTTTTTACACAAATTTCATGTCATCGCAATGCGATGAACATAGCCCCGTTGTTGCAATATCCCCATCATCATCAATATGTGAAAAACAATATCATGTTGTCGCAAAGTTATGAACATGGCCTCATCATCACAATGTGATGAAAATATCCAGTAGATTTACTATCCATACGACATAAGATGAACATACGACATTTATGTTCATCACATAGCCATACAACATAAGATGAACATAAAACATTTGTGTTCATCACATAGCCATATGACATAATATGAACATGTGACATTTATGTTCATCACATAGCCATACGACATAATATGAACATATGACATTAATGTTCATCACATAGCCAATTTTTACTTGTATCTCCTGTCATCGCTATGTGATGAACATAGCCTCGTTGTCACAATATCCTCATCATTGTCAATATGACAAACAATATCCTGTCATGGAAATGTTATGAACATAGCCCCGTGATCGCAATGTGACAAAAATATCCAGTGTTCATAATGTCATACAACTATCTTGTCCTCGCATCGCGATGAGCAGAGCTCGACCATTGCACCGTGACAAACTTAATCATATTGTCACAATGTGACAAACATATCCTTATACGATGAGCATACAATGTGACAAACATAACCATATTGTCACAATGTGGTGAACATAACTATGGTTGACGATGCACATATGACATTTATGTTCATCACATAGCTACGTTTTACTTAAATGTCATGTCATTGCAATGCGATGAACATAGCCCCATTGTTGCAATATCCCCATCATCATCAATATTTGACAAACAATATTGTATCATCACAATGTGATGTACATAGCCCCATCGTTTCCATGTGATGCAAAAAACAGGTCATTATAATGCAATACAAATATACAAAGTTGGGTCATAATGTGACGAACAATGTCCTCTCATCGCAATGTGATGCACATAGCCCCGTCGTCACAATAAATGTCTTGTTGTCGCAATGTGATGAACACATGACATTTATGTTCATCAAAAAACCATACAAAATACAATGAACATACTACATTTATGTTCATAACATAGCCACTTTTTACTTAAATGTCTTATCGTCGCAATGTGATGACAATAGTTGTGTCATTGTCGATATGTGACAAACAATACCCTGTCATTGCAATATTATGAACATTTCCCCATTGTCACAATGTGACGCAAATATCCAATTGTCATAATGTGATGAAAATATCTTGTACTCATAATGTGACGAACATTGCTCGACCGTTGCACTATGACAAACATAACCATATTGTCACAATGCGACGAACATAGCCTTATACAATGAATATACAATGTGACAAACATAACCATATTGTCGCAATGAGATGAGAATAACTATGGTTGACCTTAGCTGACAATGGAAATACGACATTTATGTTCATCACATACCCACTTTTTACTTAAACGTTATGTTGTCGCAATGCGATGAACATACTCGCATCGTCGCAATATACCCGTCGTTGTCAATATGTGACAAACACTATCTTATTTTCCCAATGTTATGAAGATAGCCCCGTCGTCGCAATGTGACAAAAATATCTAGTCTTCATTATGTCATGCAAATATCTTGTCCTCGCAATGTGACGAACATCGCCCTGCCATCGCATAGTGAGGGACATAACCATATTGTCACATGTGATGAACATAGCCTTATATGACGAAGATACCATGTGATGGAAATAACTATATTGTTGCAATGTGGCAAACATTAGTATGTCTAACGTTGGTTTACCATGACCATGGTTTATTGTGATTGACCATGGTTGAAAATGGTTAACCATGTTAGAAAGTTGTTTTCCATAGATGACCATGGCTAGCCATAACCATATTGTCGCAATGTGACAAACATAACCATAATGTTGCAATTTGATGAACATAATATCATCGTCACAATCTGTTGAACATAACCATATTGTCACAACGTGATGAGCATAGCCTCCTCATCACATTGTTATGAACATATCTTCGTCGTCACAATGTGATGCAAATATTATGTCGTCATAATGTGACAAACAATGTCCTGTCATCACAATGTGATGATCATAGCCATGTTGTCAAAATCAATGTCATTTCATTGCAATGTGATGAATATACAACATTTATGTTCATCACATAGCCACCTTTTACTTATATATCATGTTGTCAAAATGTAATGAACATGCCCCCCTCATTGCAATATCCTCATCGTCATCAACATGCGATGATATCCTCGTCATCACAATGCAATGCAAATATTTGTGTCACATAATGTGATGCAAATATCCTATCATCCCAATGTGATGAACTTAGCCCTTTCGTCGTACTGTGACAAAAGTAACCATATTGTTACAATGTGATGAACATATTCTCCTCGTGGCTATGTCATGAACATAGTGTCATCATCACAATGTGATGCAAATATCCAATCATTATAGTTATGACCATAAGGAACTATAATCATGGTTAGCCATTGTAAACCACGTTCATTTTCAATAAGTGTATAGATACTTTAATCATGTATTATTAATGTATTATTAGTTTATTAATGTGTTTATTAAGGTATTACTCTTTTAATAATGTATTATTACTTTAACAATGTATTAATTAATGTATTATTAGCTTATTAAGGTATTATTACTTTAATAATGTATTTAATAATGTATTATTACTTTAACAATGTATTAATGTATTAATACTATAATTTATAAATTAATACATTGTAATATTATATTGTTAATGTATTAATATTTTAATAATGCTTTACTTAATACATTAAGTTTAATGTATTACTACTTTATTATAATGTTGTTTTTATTAGTGTGTTATACTTTTGCAGTATATAAATTAATAATGTATTAATTAATAAATATATTTAATAATGTGTTAATTAATTAATTTATTAATATATTACATAATGTGTTAATATATTAATAATGTGTTAATGTATTTATTTATTAATATATTAATAATATGTTAATGTATTTATTTATTAATATATTAATAATGTGTTAATGTGATAAACATAACCATATTGTCGCAATGTGATGAGAATAACTATGGTTGACCTTAGTTGACGATGGAAATATGACATTTATGTTCATCACGTATCCACTTTTTACTTAAACGTTATGTTGTCACAATGTGATGAACATACTTGCATCGTCGCACTATCCCTGTCATTTTTAGCCATTGTAAACCACCATCATTTTCAATAAATGTATAGATACTTTAATAATGTATTATTAGTTTATCAATGTGTTTATTAAGGTATTACTAATTTAATAATATATTTATTAATGTATTATTACTTTAACAATGTATTAATTAATGTATTATTAGCTTATTAATGTGTTTATTAAGGTATTATTACTTTAATAATGTATTTATTAATGTATTATTACTTTAGCAATGTATTAATTACATTATGCATTAATGTATTAATACTTTAATTTATAAATTAATACATTATAATATTATATTATTAATGCATTAATATTTTATTTTTTTTAAGTAAAAAAAAAAGGGGAGAATCCTTCTATTCAATCCATGAAAAAAGTGTAAGTGATACAATGATTTGCGGATGGGTAAGACCCCTCAGAAAGAGAGTAGGGGATCATTGAAACTAGCCTATGCTAAAAGAGCTCCATAGAGCGTGTGGGCAAAGCAAGATGGAAACATTACAATGCACGTGTGGGCAAAGCAAGATGGAAACATTACAATGCAAGGAGAAAGGTCCGAATCACTGTGTTGAGTGGTGAGGATCCTTTCTACCTTTTTTTTTTTTCCGGACATCAATCCAACCAGAGGAGCTGGTAGGCTCAATAGTCTTTACCTTCCACCAAAGCCAGGTGGTCTGAGGAAGTGCCGTGATCTTGAGTTGCTGAATTTAGTTGTGTTTCTTTGTCACTGTCCGAGTTGTATGATTCATGAGGTCACTTCTGAAATAACGGGAGCGATGCTGCGGATCATAATCGTCGATTGTTTCCCCTTTTTCATGAGTTGGGTGCAGGGACTTAGTTGCGTGAGTTGAAATCATGACTTCGGAATCTTCAGGATTTTGTATCGAGGCTGCAGGCTGGTTTTGGGTCGAGAGTTGGTTGCTAAGAGAAAGATGGGGCCTGCAAAGGCAATGAGGAAGGCGAAGGAGTTGGAGCAACTTTGTGATGTTGCTTGTTGTCTGAGTGAAGCGGGTTTGGGCTGCTTTTGTGAGATTTTGGTCCTGCCAACCATTGGCTCTTTTCCAAGCTCCAGAAGTTGAGGAAGGGATTAAGGATAGAGGACAAGTTGCCTATAAGTTCCCTATTTGCTGACGGGAGTGGCATATGAAGACGGTGTTCTCATAATCGAACATCTGTATGAAAGGATCTCCATCACCCCAATCTATGAGAATCCCACGCCAGAGCCCTTGATCAGAGGTCAATTTCCCCAATACGCATGCGGCTAAGGTGGAATGAATCTTCGCTTATTCGGGTTCTGTGTCTATCTGGATAAATCTACCCAATGCATTGCCCAGGGTGGGTGAAAAGGATGATGAATAAAAATGCAAGGGTAGATTGGGTAGTCTTACCCGGACCGGTGTAGTCATGGCTGTCAAGGTCAGTGGGTTGAAATCCGGGAAACATCGCTGGATGGAGAGACCAGATCTGCCCCATAACCAAGGACCTTGCTCTAGCACGCTCTGACATCTGCCGCGGAGAAGATGATCATGAAGAACCCCTTGGAACTAAGAATAGCTCATGAACCTCCTCCGACCATGTCTTGTTAACCCATTCCTTTAGCGTAGGGGCCGAGGGCCAAAGTCCGATGAAGCGGCAAATGAGGGATTTAGTCTGGTAGAGAAAGGCATAGACATAAAATTGGGGGCCTTCGACTTCTATTGTTGGAGGTTCTGCGCAATGCTCCACAATGAAGGCACCTCCAAAGGGCTCCTTTTATTTTGAAGCTTCGGCCTTGAGCCACGTAGGAGCGGAGGTCCCTGATCTCACGGCCTGCTTGTAAGAGCTCGGTTGCGTGGAGGAGCGCCCTCAGTCACTCATCCAAGCAACCGAGAGGTGAGAGAAATGGTTGCATCTTTTAGATTTCCGTAGTCCCGTAGCAGAGAGTCGTCTGCTAGCTGTCGGCCTTCGAAGATTATTCGTTGGAGTCCTTGCGGAGTCCCTGTAGTTTGGTGGATTTGAGTTTTAAGCTCAAAACCAGTCTCAATCTTGAACCTCGGTAGCAAAGAGAAGATCCGGCAATGGTCTTTATAAAAAGGGGCAAGTTTGTCGTGATCTCAGAGCTGGTCTTGCGGCAGTGGCTAGGGTTTAGTATTCGCTGGTTCACCTCGGCCCTGCAAAAGACCGCCTCTTCCTTCTCCTCATTAGGGTTTTGTTTCATTCGCATAGCCCTCTCGCCGTCGCTCAGCGATTTCTTGGGATCTGGCGCGGCTGTCTGGAAAACGGCCGAGGAAGGAGAAGAAACGGAGCCGGATCCTTCAGATCTAGGCGATACAGTCACGAGCTGCCGCTGCAAATAGAGGGTAGAGGCGATCGAACCCTCCAAGTCGCCGCCGGAATACGGCTTTGCATTCCAATCGCCGTCTGCTCTAACATAGTACCAGTCGGGATCGTATGGAGCGAGTGCCTTGAAAGTGGTTGTCTTTGCAAGGTCAGTCCAGTGTGGAAGCTCAGCCTTGCCAGATCGTTTGAGATGTGCAGCATAAGCTGTCACAAACTCGTGGGGAGAGACGTCTTTCACTGTGCACGCCACTGCCATGGCCGCTAGGGTTTTCCAATTACATTCAAACTATTCATTAATGCATTAATATTTTAATAATGTTTTACTATATGTATTAATAGATTAATAATGCTTTACTATATGTATTAATATTAAATGTATTAATGTATTAATACATTAATGTATTTAATGTATTTAATATATTAATAATGCTTTATTAAATGTATTAATATATTAATAATGCTTTACTAATGTATTAATGTATTAATAATGCTTTACTAGTGTATTAATACATTAATAATGCTTTACTAAATGTATTAATATATTATTATTAATGCTTTAATGTATTAAATGTATTTAATACATTAATGTATTTAATGTATTTAATACATTAATGTATTTAATGTATTTAATACATTAATGTATTAATACAGTGTTCTTCAACAACAAGGTATGTACTATCTATGATAAATTACCCAACAAACAGTTGATTGCAAGAGTAGAGATGACCAAGAATAGAATGTTTCCACTTGTTATGCAGAATGATTTAAGTGGTTCTTTGAATGCCTATAAGACTGGAAGTTTAGATGAATCTTGGTTATGGCATTTGAGATATGGTCATTTACATTTTGGTGGTTTAGATCTATTACAGAAGAAACAAATGGTAAAGGGGTTACCTTGTATTCAACAACTTGCAAGCTCTTGTGAGAGATGCATACTTGGAAAACATCATAGAGAAAAATTTGTTTTAGGTGTTTCCTACAGAGCAAAATCTCCATTGGAAATTGTCCACACATATTTATGTGGACCTATGCAAACACCTTCTTTAACTGGCTGTGTTTATTTTATGACTTTCATTGATGATTTCAGTAGGAAGACTTGGTTGTATTTGTTGAAACAAAAATCTGAAGCTTTTGATGTTTTTAAGAAATTTAAGTCTATGGTTGAGAATGAGAGTGGTCGAACCATTAAGATCCTCAGGTCTGACAGAGGAGGTGAGTATAAATTGAATGAATTCATTGAATTTTGTGATATTCATGGAATTAAAAGGCAGTTTATTGCTCGATATACTCCACAACACAATGGAGTGGTTGAAAGGAAGAATTTGACCATCATGGATATGGCTCGAAGCATGTTGAAAGAGAAGCATCTTTCAAATGAATATTGGGGAGATGTGGTTATTTTCTTTGTTTTTATCTTGAATAGAATTTCGACCAAGAGCATGAGGGATCGTGTACCTCAGGAAGCTCGGGATGGTAAGTCTTGCAATGTTTCTCATTTCAGAATTTTTGGATGTGTTGCATTTGCGCATGTACCTGCAGAAATGAGGAGAGTTGGATGACAGAAGTGAGAGATGTATCTTTGTTGGATATAGTGAAGAGTCTAGGGCATATAAACTCTATAATCCCATCACCCAGAAATATGTAATAAGCAGAGATGTTCAGTTTAAAGAAGATGAAGCCTGGGATGGAAGTATTGATAAATCAATTTCAGAGGGAGCTGTGTTACCCCGTGAAGATGATGATGAAGCTGAGCAGGCTAAAGGAAGTGGAAAATTTGTTCCACATGCACATACGGCTGTAGCAAGGAGTCCTACAAGGAAAGCACCAGATTTCAACCCATCTTAATTTAGAATGCCTAGAACTCATGAGCATGGTGAGCCATCTGGACATGGTGGACATCAATCAGATTCACAGGTAAGTAGTGAATCAAATCCCACTTTAGCTTCATTAAGAGATAGACTTAAAGGACAGAAGACTAGAAGCTTAATAGAATTGTATGGTCAGAATGAAGAAGTAGATCATAATTCAAATTTTGCATTTATAGCTTATGATCCTGTTTGTTATGATGAAGCTGCTAAAGGGGATGCCTGGATAAAAACAATGGATGAGGAGATTGATTCCATTGAAAGGAATAACACTTGGGATCTTGTCAATTTACCTGAAGGCAAGAAAAGTATTGGTGTTAAATGGGTTTATAAGACTAATTTGAATGCAGATGGTCAAGTTGAAAAATATAAGGCAAGACTTGTAGCTCAGGGATTTAGTCAGCAACCCGATATTGATTACAATGAAACCTTTGCTCCTGTAGCAAGGATTGATACAGTAAGGATGGTCTTAGTTATTGCAGCTCAAAATAGATGGATTATGCATCAGATGGACATCAAGTCTGCATTTTTGAATGGATATTTGGAAGAAGAGGTTTATGTAAGACAACCTCCGAGTTATGAGATTGATAAACACAGAGATAAGGTTTACAAGTTAAGGAAAGCTTTATATGGATTGAAGAAGGCATCCAGAGTATGGTATAGAAGGATTGATGAATACTTGTTCAATGTTGGATTTAGTAGATGTCCAAGTGAACCAACTCTGTATACAAAGATAGACCAGAAAGGTAAAATTTTGATTGTTTGTTTGTATGTTGATGACCTGATTTTTACTGGAGATCTATCTGTAGAAGACTTTAAAAATGCCATGAAAACAGAGTTTCAGATGACTGATTTAGGTTTGATGAAATTTTTTCTTGGAATTGAAGTGGATCAATCTAATGATGGCATTTTCATTTGTCAAACTAACTATGCAAATGAAGTGTTGAAAAGGTTTAGAATGTTGAATTGCAAGCCAGCTGCAACACCAATGGCAACTGGTATTAAACTGAGCAAGTATGATGAAGGATCATATGTTGATCCAACCCTGTATAAGAGGCTGGTTGGAAGCCTTATGTACTTAACAACAAGCAGACCTGATATTATGTTTGCTGTGAGTTTGATTTCCAGATTCATGGAGACTCCGAAGAGTACTCATTGGCAAACAGGAAAGAGGATCCCGATATATGTTGTTGGAACAACTAATTTTGGTATCCAATACACATCAAGCTTAAACTTTGAGCTGATCAGATATACTGATAGTGATTTTGCAGGTTCCATTGATGACAGGAAAAGCACATCTGGGTATGTTTTCAGTCTTGGATCTAGAGCAGTGGCATGGGCATCAAAGAAACAACCCATTGTGACTCTATCTTCCACTGAGACAAAGTATGTTGCAACAACTACAGTTGCATGTCAAGTTGTATGGATGAGAAGGGTCTTGAATGAACTATTACATAACCAAAACGATGCAACTCAAATTGTCTGTGACAATAAATCTGCCATTGCACTGTCAAGGAATCACGTTTTTCACAAACATAGTAAGCACATTGATACGAGGTATCATTTTATTCGAGAGATGGTAACTGGTAAAGAGATTTTTGTTCAGTTCTACAGATCTGAAGAACAATTTGCAAACATATTTACGAAGCCCTTGGGAAATGAATTGTTTAAAATTCATAGAGATAACATTGGGGTCTGCAAACTGTAATGCATTTGTTTACAACAATTTTTTGTTGTTCTTATTTTCGAAATGATTAAGAGGGAGTATGTTGGTTTGTAATCATTTCACTGCCTTATGACGGCGGATCGGTGGCCGTCTTGACCCTTCAAGACGTGAGGGTTCACTGTCAAGCGATGGTCGCTTTAGCCTTTACAGGCCACCAAATACCATCACCGCCCTGATTTAATTTTTCCTAAGGTCGAAGGGGCAAGTTTTGTTCCTATAAATACTTGAATCGTATTGTAATCCGTACACAGAGTGTGAGACAAGAGCTTGAAAGCATTTCTTGAATCAAATTGGTTATTCCCTGTTTGGAGGTTTGCTCTGCGTTTATGATTTTCTGTCATTGAGTTTGTAAACTCATTTTATTTCTTGATAAATTCATTTTGAGAAAACGTAGTAATTTTTGGTTTTACTAAGTACAAACCCGGTCATTTATTTATTCCGAGTTTATTTGTTGGAGCGTGTGATTTTAAAAGGAGATTAAATACAAAATTGATATTTCGGCATTCGGGACTTGCTTGTTACATATGCACGGAGTTCCTTTGTTTTACCAAACATTAAAATCCAAAATTGTTGGTCCCACACCCTAATTGCATTTCGCAATTCGACATTTCTTATTTCATTTTGTTTGTGCGTCGGGTGTTCGTAAACCCCGAAATCCCGAACCCCCAAACCACGAAGTGCTGGGCCCACATTCCATTTGCATTTTCACAATTCAGGAGTTGTTGTGTGTTGGTGTTTGGCATTTGTAATCGCCAAACCCCGAACCCCGAAACCCAAAGTGTTGGGCCCACAGTGTTTTCGCATTTCGCGATTCAACAAACTACGTGGTCTTTTTTTTTTGTATTCGGCGTTTGTAATCGCCGAAACCCCGATTGACCTCCGTTTTTTCACAGGGCAGCCGAAGGTTATATGAAAGATCAACAATTTCCAGCCTAGGGCAAGCACCAACAGGAATGTTTATGTCAGATATGGATGTGTGGAACAAAGTCAAATATGTTAAAGCATCCATGACATTGTTATCCAAGGCAAAATTTTCTATTAGACAATTGCATATAGTCAAAACTTTCAGATATTTCAGCAGTGCAATTCCTGCTGGTAAGATGGGCACTCGGGAGCCATATATTTCTAACCTTTCCAAACATGCCAGCTGTTCAATAGGTGTGCTGATAAGCCTTAAATTGATGCATCCAACCAGAATCAACTCTTTCAAGTGCACAAAATGGGCCATACAAGATGGTAACTCCATCAACCTTGCGCTCCCTATTTTTAGTTGTTCTAACTTGTCTAGTGGTTCTAAGTTCAAGGGCAATTCTAGTAATCTAGTATGTAGTAAATCCAAGTATCTTAAATGCCTCTGAGACGTAATTCTCTGTGGCAAGTGTACCAATAGAGCACAACCTTTGAAGTCGATATGCTCGAGTGTGGAAATTTCTCCCAAAATATCCATTGGGATGGAAAGATTAATGCAGTCTCACAATGCCAAATGTTGAAGTTGCAATAATTGAGAGAAGGAATTCCGCAATGTGGTCACATTAGTAGAGCCAGATAAATCTAAATGTCTTAGGATTTTAAGCTCCGAAAAATCAATTGAGAGTGATTGTGGAACTGTGACATTTTGTAACTTGTTTATTTACAATTCTTATATTAAAATTTCAAGGAAATAAAATATCTTACATTATATTAGAATTTCTAAACAAAAATTGTTTATATGTTGAATAATTTTTTTTTGTAACTTGTTTATTTACAATTCTTATATTAAAATTTCAAGGAAAAAGAATATCTTACATTATATTAGAATTTCTAAACAAAAATTATTTATATGTTGAATACAAAAATTTTGTAAGGAAAATAATAATAAAAAAAAATTATTTACAATTTTTATATTAAAATTTCAGAAAAAAAAAATGTATTTTACGTTATATTATAATTTCTAAATAAAAAGTGTTATATGTTCAATGCAAAAGTTTCTTACTAAAAAGAATAATAATGAAAAATTACTCTGTTCCATTATTAGTTGAATCTTAGTTAATTATGCTCCTCTCTATGGTGATAATGTTAATTATGCTCTTAGTAATTTAATTTAGTTTTAGTTAATTATGCTCTTAGGTAATAATAAAACATAACATAATTTAATTTAATTTTTTATTAATAAATTACATAATAAAAATAATAGAAAATTGTTTCACACGAATATTTTTAGTTAATTATGCTCCTCTTTATGGTGATAATGTTAATTATGCTCTTAGTAATTTAATTTAGTTTTAATTAATTATGCTCTTAGGTAATAATAAAACATAAAATAATTTAATTTACTTTTTTATTAATAAATTACAGAATAAAAATAATAGAAAATTGTTTCACACAATATTTTTATAGCAAATTCCTTTTCTATATATCTTCGAGAGGATAACGGTTAAACTCCACTGAAGAAAGTCAAAATATTTTACTTATGCTTTAGTTACTACACAACTCAAGGCACATGAAATATTTTACTTATGCCCAGGAAGTTTGGACTATAGCTTTTCCGAACTTTGTATTTCGCCGCATAATTTTTCTTTTACATTGATGGTGAGTTCCGGAGGCGGAGAGGGTTATGAATGAGTATTTCCAGGGAATCCCCAAGTCTTCTCTATGATTTGATTACAAACATTTAAAACCTGGTTTTCACTTGAAAACGTGAGTATCCATCCCCTTTCCCCACCCTCTACATCGAATTTGCCGTCTTTGTAAATACCCACATTCTTGTAGATATCATCTTCATCTTTGAATAATTTGTAGTGTTGTGTCCACATATACATATATAATCCGCGTTTGGTTCCAAACACCTCAGATTGGGCACCACTATTGCACGCCTCAAATTTTATCTTAAAGCTATTACCTTCGTCGGTTGTGAGAAAGCACATCAATATTGCAGTGTGTGAATGAACATTCTTTAGCAACAGCGGACATGTAGCTGTGGTTGTAGCTGGGACCTCTAGCACTGTCACATCATGAAAACTGTTCAGCAATTTCTCAAACGCCTGCACAAATTTCAAGTTTATCTCCATAATTTATATCGATTTTAAAGTATAAAAATATTCAATTATTAATATTTTTAAAATAAAAATTCAGATGAAGCTATTTTTATATTATATTTTATTATTATATATTATTATTATGACTGAATTTCTTTGAAGATTTAATTTTAACATATTTTATAATTTAATTTGTTACCGTTGCATACTGTGCCCCGTCGATCATCGTCAAGCTCTTCCCCTGTATACACAAACATATTTATCCATCACCGCGGAAATGTATATATGTTTTTTTAACAATAAAGCTTCGATAAAATTATTAGGGACCGCACTCGAAGGAAATCTTTGTAACCATGCTTCTTGATGACAAAGAAAATGTACTCACATCATTGAAAATAAACAGTTGTGAAAGGCTGAAAAAATTTAGCCGTTCCAACTCACTCCATACTGCTTCTCTGATCCGCAATCTCCAACACTTCTCCGCCTTAATTTCTTCCAATGATCTCCAATTTTCAACATTCAGGGTTTTGAGGCAGCTGCACCCGTTTATGTCGAGAAATTTAAGGTGTACAAGATCCAAATAAGACAACATTGAGCAATTATGCAGATCCACTTGGAAATAATGGAGTAAGCGCCAGTTGTAAACACTAGTTATAAGCGCATGTAACCGACTCAGTCGAGTCTTTTCCTATATAAGGATGTAATCCATCTTCATTGGATAATATAAAAGTGAGTGTAGCCTCACTGTGTTTGTTTTGCATATTTTATCTTGGTATCAGAACAAGGTTCTGTTGAACATATCGCCTGTTGAAGATCAGTTCGTTAGAGATACATTGTCGTTGTTGGAGATCGAAATCGAGTGAATCGTTGGAGGTGTTATTGGAGATCGTTATTGTCCATCTCTGCAATTGTTGTGTGAGGAGAGGCGTGACCTGCGCAAAAGGAGAAAAATTCTGAGTCTGCACTGTATGGGAGAGGAGCCGCCTGTTACTGTGTGGGAGAGGAGCCGTCGGTTGCTGTGAGAGGATTGCCCGTTGATCTGATCGTCGAGTGTGAGAGGCACGTGGACTGCCCTTTACCTGGAGTGAACCCGACGTGGATCGAAAATCCGTCTGGTTGAAATCGTGGAGGTGAAAAATCGTGCATGCATGCGTGAGTTTTTTCAGATCAGGTGCACACATGGAGTTTGATTGCATGTGTGGTATTTTGTGGTGAGCGTGGATCCCCATTGGATCATAATGCAAAATTTGCGTGAGCTTTGCATGCTTGGAGTTAACAAAGAGCAAATCGTGAGTTTTTTTAAGAAATTTAATATTCAAAAAGGTGGATATTTTTTAAGTGAAGCGTGAAGAGTGAGTTATTCACTTTATTCAAAGTGGGTTTTATTTTGGAGTTTATTAAAAGTGAATTTTTTTATTCAAAGTGGAAAATTTTGAGGTATAAACTTTAAAAGTGGATATTAAAATTTATTCAAGAGAATATTATTTGTGAGATTTTGTGTGTGAAAGCTGAGAGTCGAGATTGAGACGGATCAGTGGTATCCGAAAGTAGAGTGACAGAAAGTTGCATATCTTTGGTGATTTACTTGCAGAGACTAAATTGCAGCGATGGTGAATCCACTGGCAGAGACCTACCTCAACGAAGCCAACAAGTTAGATGGCTCGAACTTCATTAACTAGAAATTCAGGATGCAGATGCTCATGGAGGGCTATGGTGTTTGGAACATTGCGAAGGGAACTGAACTGAAACCTGATGTGGCTGCCGGTGCGACAGCAGCATAGATCCAAGACTGGGAGAAGCGCGAAAACAAGGCAAAGGCATTGTTGCGCATGTCAATTAAAGATAGCATAATTTCACATATTATAGACGCTACAACTTCTGCTGCAACATGGATAGCGCTTAAAACATTGTATGAAACTAGTAACACTAATCACATTTTGTTCCTAAAAACTAAATTGCTAGGCATTAAGATGGATGGAAATGAATCTGTTAGTTCATTTTTGGGTCGTATTAAAGAGGTGAAAGACAAGTTAGTGAATATAGGGGAAACTATTTCCAACACTGATCTGGTCACTATTACCTTAAATGGTATGCTAGAAGATTATCATATGTTCATAACAGGTCTTGC
>SNQJ01S0081221.1:39018-52194 GCA_010110895.2 Picea sitchensis
GGCGCATGCAATGGCCCTGCCCCTGGATCATCGAACCTGCATCTTTGGCCGAACCTCGCCTCATCCACTGGCCTCGTACCCACCTCATCCCTTCGACGTTTCTCTCCTACCCATGTCTCTACCCGCTGTGGACACACTGGCCCCTAGCGAGTCGACTCTCCAACCATCTCCACCTCTCGGCCTCGAGTCCCCACATCTGCAAACACACAAAAAAAGATAGAATAAACATCCATACATATATAAACATATGCTACACTATAGAAATCACAAAACATAAATACATGTTATAGCAAGATTTGCCTCACCATTGCTATCTTGCACATAGGGCCTTTTTCCATTTCCCTATGCAGACTTATCATTCTTTTTTGATGAATCCAGAACCAAAAATACACATTTTTCCACATATACGCGCCCTCTCTGCTATACAACATGCATATACGCAGGTTGTTCCACTACAACTCGCGTAAATCGGGATTTGTGCCAGAAAATACAAAAATGGAGTAGGGTTTCCATGTCACAACAGGATATCTCTGATCCTTGGCCTTTCACATACTGGAAACTTTCTGACTCGGCCCTTCAGTTTCATTTTGAAAACTATAAAAGAAAAATTCCGAGCTATTGAAAAGAGGAGAAAGCATTCAACTTTGAGAGAAAAGTTACTCTAGACAAATTACTTCATATTGAGTCTGCATCCCTTTGTCCCTCAAGTCTGAACACAGTGTTCAACTCCCAAGCTCTTTCCCTATTGTTGAGAGAACCTCATTGTCTCTTTCCTTTGAGATTTCCTTTAGTGGAGGAATGAAGTGGTAGAGGCCCACTTGGAAGGAACTTGGTTTCTTGGTTTTGAACCGTGCCGAAATGAAATTTGTAATGTTGTCACTTCTGCTGATCAATTATTAATAGAAATACTCCTTTCCTGTCTGTTGACGGGCGAAAATGAACGCTCGCCAACTGGAAGAGTGGATCCGGTCCGGGGTTGTCTAAATAACCCAATCCGTTTGGGATAACCCACCTTGACGGGTTTAGCGGCTCCGTTAGCCGATCTAAGTCTTAAAAAAACAAAAGAAAACTACTCTAAATTAACTAATCTAAATGAAAAATAACAATTAAAACAAACTAATAAAAAAATCTGAACTACTAATATATACAATTTACTATCTAATACTATAATAACTCTACGAAATTAAACATTTAACTATCAACATAATTAAATCTTAATCACAAATGTACAATATTTACAAATTACAGATTTAAATGAAAACCTGCAAAACTCATTTGTAATCTGTCCTAAGACAACAAAACTATTGTTTTTTGATTTTTTATAATTTTATGAGAAATAAATAAACTGAAAAACTATCTAAGCTAAGCAATTAAAATGATAATTCTAACTAGGAATCTAAACTATATGTATATCTAACTAAACTACTTGAATTATACTAACAAATTAACTATTAAACAACATATAGCAAACTGACCTGAAGTAACGCTTCAGGTTTGTCCTGTGTATGATGGTTGATTCAGCTGATTGGTGGGAGGAAACCCGCACCAGATTCTCCACGAGCTTCTCGTAAATGAAAGTTGTTGTGCTCTTCAAATATAAATAACAGGACAAACAAGACATAAAAATTATAGCAATCTTATAATTTACAAATCGTCGCAGCTAGATAAATCTGTGTGCAAAGACTTGTACAAAGTGATTCATTTAACGAAAAAGGTAAACCTGTAATTCATTAAACTAAAGCAGACTAATTTCTGTATTTTTAAATAAGAGAGATCACACATGGAAAACATATAAATTAAATCACATCAACATGCAAAGAATTATGATAGCTAAAGTAGTCGATAATTAATTGCAAACTGTTATGCAGAAAACTTGAAACAAAAGTTTGATATATTGAAAGCGAAAGTTGTTACAAGACATAAAATTGCATCTCAGTCTGAATCATAAATCCATAGTCTGGTTCTCCCCATAGTGATCATGGTTTATTACAAAAAATTGATAAGTATTTAAAGACTTCCCACAGGGTAAAACATCCCTGTGGGAATTATCAAAACAATTTACAAAAATATGAGGATAATATCCCAAATCTCTATTTCTGAATCAAGCTAACAACCTAACACAAAACCATATCCAAAGTATCTCCTAAACTGCCATAGCATGCCCATTTAATCATTGTAATTCGTATGCACCTGAAAGAAGACAAAAATAGACAAGTTTAGAAGATATTTTATTGATATAATTGACAAAAATCTAATTTTTAAGACTAGCTACAGAATCTTGCGATTCTGTAGCTGGTCTAAATTGAACACAGAATCATTTTGAGATCAATTCAAATCTTAAAGAATATATTCAAACTATTGAACAATATTTGATTGCTAATTAGAAACCAAAAGAATCATTCAAATCAAAACTTGTATGCAAATTGAAACAAACTAAATTGTAGTCAACCGAATGATACCAGAGATGCATGCACTCTGTTCAATTTGCTATCACCAATTTGGGGTAAATAGAATCACATTAGATAATTTGACAGTAATGAAATCATTTTCATGAACCTATTCCGATAGACACAAACTGTAACCAGCTAAACAAATTTTCATTAACAAAATCGTTTTTCCAAAATAAAAGCTAACAGAGTCATTTTTCCGATTTAATAGATTACATCGTATTTATCAACCCAATAACCAATAATGATGCATGACACATATAAAGGATCATACCAATTCAATCCTATGAAATCGTTCCAAAATCAAACCATAAGAACTAAATCAGAGCCGATAGAATCCAACCACAATAAAATCGTATCAAATCAAAATATAGTCGTGCTCTGATTTTAGCACAAAAATCTCCTGTACAGGTCAGATGCACTCAAAATCTAAACGAAAACAAGCCCCATTGATTACATTAATCCAAACCAACAGAATTATTCTAAAGCGAACCAAACCAAGTCAAAACCATTCAATCGCTTCTACTAATATGAGAACAACAGAATCATATTAACTAAATCGTCGGTGTGTCCGAGTTTAGCAAACACATCTCCCACTCACGATTCATAACAAAATTATTTTGGTAAAATGAAAGGAACAAAATCATTTTGAATCAAAAAGAACAGAGCTATCGAAATCAAAACCCAATTCGTTATATTAATTCAAGCAACTCATAAAACGAAACTAATATTGAAATTCATACCTAGACAATTAGAAAACAACTCGGTCATGATAATTTGGAATTGACGAAGGCTATTGCCATTTCGACATTCCTGAAGACAATCGAACCGGTGGTTTTTTGTTTCTTATCAATAGCTTGAAGCCTGTCTCTTTCTTTCGATAGGACTGTAACTTGGTCCTCTAACGATTTGATCTTTGACTGCAACAAGGGAACGTCGATGTAATAACGCTCTAGCCACACATTGCATTGGATGCATGATGTCTGTTCGAGTTTTGATATCACAGGCGAGGGTTTGTTTACATCACTAGGGGTTTCATTATGCAGCTTGATTCCCGGGTAGTTAGGGTTGTTTTTTAGGCAAGGGGGTAAATTAGAGACATAGTCATAAGGTTGCTCGGAGCATAGGCCATGGGAATAGGGGTACTCTTCAGCTAGGAAACACTCGATATCGGAGTCTGATTCCTCGCTCAGAACTATGGGCTTTTGGTCGGCGTTTGGCTTAGGTTTATTCCGGGCAAGTCTCGATATCAATCGAGCATTTTTCTTACCCTTGCTGTCGACAGTAGGATTACCCTTGACTTTCTTACCCACATGCTTCTTGACATCCTCAGTATTGTCTATTATGATGTCGGGTAGTTCGATGTCAAGGCAAACCGAGGGTTTGGAAGGGGCTAGAAGGATATGAAAAGGCACGGGTGGCCCGACCATAGTCTCACTAACCACAACCTTGTCGATTTGGACATACTTTGGATTAGCAAAGCCATTTCTAGATAGAAAGGCTTGCCAATTATCGCCATGAAGGTTTAAATGGTGGACGACGATGACTCTAATCAAGCCGTGATGAAACTAGCTTCTATCAACATTCTCCCGTTTGAATCTCTTAGACATCTTGTAAATACTACGCAAGAATTAATGCGGCATGTTCAAAGGATAGCCCATGAAATTCATCAATAACCGGAGGTGATACAGAAAAACCAAGCCATACCGACCTTCACAGGTCACAAATTTTTTCACAATAACCAACAGATCGTGCCACCTGGGTTTGAGGGTGGAAATAGGAATACCTTTATCACAGGAGACAACCTTCCTTGATATGAAAAGTAATGGACACGACACCTCATCAACTTTGGAGTTTTTAAACCATCGCTGGCCTGTAGCTGCCAGTCCTGTAGCAGAGCTTATGAATTCTTCATTGAGCTCGAGCTGTATGTCACCTACTTTATCCATGCACCCGTCAAAGGTGAGGGCGAATTGTTGGGCAACCGAAAGGTTAAAACCCTCGAACCTCTGTATAAACATGAGTCAACCACTATTTTCTAAATCTTTACGAGCATTATTGAATAACAATAGGGCTTGGTTACCATTTGGCTCTATATGCACCACCGGTGCCATAGACAGGAGCACACGGTGAGCAGGGTGAGTGGGTAAGGGTTCGGACAGAGTATACACAGGGTCAAAATCTCACAGGCTCGCCCGAAAACTAGCAAAGGTGAACTGGGATAGGGGGGAAGCATTAATGATAGAACGTGCGAAGGTGGTGGAGCTAGTTCAGCCCATGCAAAATAGTCATATCCCATAGTACAACCGCCGACGCATATAACCATTCAAATATTACTGTTGCATATGTTAAAAACCATGCCATTCAATAAACCAATGAAATCTATGGTAAATCGACCAAACATTTGCACGAGTAAATTTTTATCATAGCTTTAAAACCAAACAAATGAATTGAAATCAATACCAAGGGTCCGATCTTATGAAATATGTGTTGTGTGAAATGATTTATACGAAAGGTATAACCACAACACCAATAATTTTCATGAAAACAATGTGTCAAGGGAATCAATCAAGACTATAGAAATCAAACCACCAATGCATCACAAACTCGATGAAACATCAAGCCACCAATAAATCAACGATTGGATCACACTCCTTAACAAATCATCACAATCTCATAAAAATGGAAATCATATTAACAACAGAAATGCCAAATGAGTAAAGATACTTGGAGTCTTGCCAATTGTATAACGATAAGTAAATTGGAAACGCAATGAGCATAGAGATGAGAGTGATCATAACAATCCAATGACGTTTTTAATATGACTTTGAAATCAAAGTTTTTACGCTTGTAGTCGTGAAAACGAGAACAAAGGTAATTGTACGAATGCATGAAATAATAATGTCGTTTTGTTTAAAGATTGTGATGCAAATCGAGGGTTGCGAAACACTGGTGTAGGAAACTTATAAGGACAGTATAAAAACGTGAATTGGTTTCCAACAATGGCGACAGACTGGTAGAAGCAGTTATCTCTGCCAAAATAACAAATTTAGATTATGATAATGAGAAAAATTCTAACTCAAAAATAACAACCAGAAAATCGTGTAAACATCATCATTAACCAAATATTCCAGCAGTGTTTAAAGGATGAAAACTGATAACAGTCTTAAGACAGGCGAGCCACGGTATTAAAGATAAAATCTCCAATACTGTTGACAGAGCCACTGCTGCCAGCAGGCGTCCATATCCTCGACAGGGTTTCCATTTAACCCACTCTGACATCCGTGTCCTACCCAAAAGTTTAAGATCAGAATAAAGGACATTTTAAGGTCAAGAGGTTTCTTATTTACGAATTTTTCATATACCCGACATTGCTTCACTGCCAGCGGGCCTGTTCATTACCCCGACGAAGTTGTCTTAGCGTCATGCATGCATTTACCCGCTGCCAGCAGACCTGTTCAGCATCCCGATGGGTTTACAAGCACTTCCCACAGCTCTTTTAATGATTTACTTTGTTTTTTAACAATATATGGTCGAGCGGGGTGACGCTGAAAATTATGATATTTTAACATATTTTTTACAGACCTCATCAGAATTTTTTAGAACTGGCCTTTATTAAGATCCAGAGATATTTCATTTACAGAAGCAACTTTCTAAGGCAGGGAGACATCTTCTGAGTCATTCCCTTAAGGAATAGGGACAACATAAAATGATAATAGATGATTGTGATAGGCTTCACTCAGAGATCGAAATCAGTCAACTTCTTTCAAACAACAAACTTTTTGCCAACATAGATGTAAATTTCAAAAGTATACAATTGATGTTTATACAATTTTTTAGCAGTCATTTCAATGAAGGAATTTTCTTTTTTCTTTGTCCAAATAGTTTAGCATGCAAGTATGTGTAAAAACAAAAACTGATAAGCGCAAAGGAGAAATCGAAAACAAAGCAGTGAAAGAAAAGCAAACAAAAGAAAAATATGTACATAATATACAAGGGTTGTCATCAAGTGAAGTATCTTTTCAGGGCTTGGCCATTCACCGAATAGGTGTCAGGCTGTCCTTCTAGATTTTGCAATCGGAAAGAGCTGGGACCCAACTTCTCAGCAACTAAAAATGGTCCAATCCATAAGTTTTGAAATTTCATGTGCTCTCCCTTTCCCTCATGTGGTTTGTCCCATTTTAGGACGAGATCACCTACTTCGAAGTTCCTATCAGAGGAAGAGTTGGAATCGAACCAGCTTTTGACTACTAGTTGATGCTGATCTAACTTACGTTTAGCTTGTGCTCTTACCTCTTCTAGCTTCATTAAGGCATTAATTCGGTTTTCCAAAGGGGGACAATCTTCTTCTTGAATTTTCTGCGATAGCTGAAGTGAAGGGAGAAGAATGTGTGGTGGAAGAATTGCTTCTTTTCCATAAACAAGAAAGAAAGGAGAGTTACCTATAGTAGCTTTTTGGGTTACCCTATCAACCCAAATCACGTTTAGCAGTGCATTGTGCTAGTTTTTGTGATTTTTAGCCACCGTTCTCTTGATGATTTTAATCAAGTTCTTATTTGTTGATTCTGCCAACCCATTACCCTGGGGTTAATAGCTAGCAGAACACTTCAATTTAATTCCTCTTTCCAAAGAGAACTCGCTCATCTCAAGAGAGGAAAAGTAAGAAGCGTTATCGAATACTAAACAATTAGGGATACCAAAACGAGTGATAATATTCGAATTGAGAAAGACAATTACCTGACTGGTATTCACAGTTCTTAATGCGACAACTTCAGATCACCTGGTAAAGTAATCCATGGCTGTTATGATAAACTTATGTTGTTGTGAGAATGGCGGGTTGATTGGACCTATGATATCAAGGCCCCACTGCTGAAAAGGAGAGTCTGCTGAAACGGGCTGCAAAGGAAAGGCTGGTTTTTGTAACCGCCTTGATGCTTTTTGACAAATAGTACACTTACGACACAAGGCATGGGCGTCTCTAAAAGGTGTGGTCTAGTAATAATCGACTCTCAAAACTTTATGGGTAGTGGTGTCACCACTGAAATGACCACCAGCTTCTCCTGCATGCAACTCTAGTAAGACTTTCTCTGCTTCATCTTTCTCAAGATAGCGCATCAGTACGCCATCAAAATTTTGACGAAACAGAATACCATCAACCAAATGAAAGGAGGCAGACTTTAATGTCAACGCTCTTCTTTTAGTGGGATCCAGGTGATGGGGGGCTGACCCATGTTCAAGACAGAATTTTATATCATCATACCAAGGACTAACAGAGTTTTGTGTGCAGCAAATTGCATTTTGATCGCGCTGTCCTAGGTTTGGCATATCGTTTTATTCTTGTTGTCCCACTGAATCAACAACTAACTTGCATAACCCTTGGCCTCTCACTATTTGAGCTAGGGTAATTCTATGTCGTACTCCTGTAAAGAAGTAACCCAGTTAGCCCTCTTTTCACCTAGTTCCTTCTGCACTAACAGGTTCTTGACGGCTGGGTAAGGGACAATAACTCTCGTCCTCGATTTCAAAAGATAAGACCGGAAATGCTTGAATTCTTTAAAAACAATGTAGGCTTGCTGATCTACCGCTGGGTAATTAAGTTCAGTGCCTTTGAAAGCAGAGCTCATAAAGGCAATGGGTACTTCGTTGTTTTCGACGTTCTTTTGAGTTAGGATGGCGGCATAGGAAGAGTCAGAAGCAAAAGTGTAGAGCGTGAAGTCTTGGGAAAAGTCGGGGCTCATGAGAGAAGGAGCGTCTATTATGGCCTTCTTAATCGCATTAAAAGCTTGATTTTCTAGGGGTCCCCAATGATATTGGGCATCTTTCTTAATTAGGTTCTGCAAAGGCCTGGCCATTTCAGAGAAACTGGGGATGAATCTCCTCACAAAGTTTATCTGGCCTAAGAAAGACTGCATAGATTTTTTGGATGTAGGAGGGGGAAGTTTCGAGATGACTTGAGTCCTTTCGAGGTCTATAATCATCCCTTTGCTCGACACAATAAATCCTAAGAGTTTACCCTATTCTACTACAAAGATGGATTTTTTAGGATTCAAGGAAATGCCGTATTTACGACATCGCTGTAGAACGACTCTTAAATGAGCTAGATGATCGGTTTTGTTTTTAGAAAATACAGTCACATCATCTAAGTAAACTACATCAGACTGATTGATTAAGCCTCAGAAAGCGATGTCCATCGCTCTTTGGAAAGTGGCACCTGCATTAATCAATCCAAAGGGCATTTTTCAATAAGCGTAGGTGCCCCATGGGGTGCGGAAGGTAGTTGGTCTGGTGGAGACATCAGGACTTGGTTGTACCCCGAGAAACCATCCAATAAGGATAGCCTCTCAGAACCAGATACCTGTTGAAGGATCTGTTCCATGGGTGGGACAGGATAGTTGTCTTTATCAGACGTTCTATTAAGGTTTCGGAAATCGACGCATAGTCGGATTTCCCCACTTTTCTTCCGGACAGGGACAAGGTTAGAAACCCATTGAGTGTGCCTATCAGGGAAAATAATCTTAGCATTTAGGAGTTTATTTAATTCTTTTTTAACGGTCGGTTCAAGCTTAGGGTGCATTTTTCTCAATTTTTGTTGAAAGGGCGAGGTTTGGGGTTGCATAGGAATGACATGTTGTATGATGTTAGGGTCAAAAGTTTTAAGGTCATCATACGTCTATGCAAATACATCTTTAAATTCTTTGAACAATTTAATAAATGCAACTTTTTCTTGTTCAGAACATCCTACCCCTAAATTAATGCACTGCGGATTGTCATTAGTTCCTAAGTTTACCTTTTCATATGAAAAAGAGGAACTATTGGTTTTACAGTTGATCGATTTTTTGAATTTATCTTGAAGATCGTAAAACTTCTCTAATCTAACTACATATTTAGGGATCGAATTTACCATGTCCGATGAAGATTCAGGAGTTCTCGGATCTGGTATTACCGTGAAATCGCGCAAATTGTCATCGTGAGTGCATTCATCTATCACCGCACCTTGAAAAGTTTCTTCCATATGCAGGAAGTCAATAATCTGCTGATCGTTGTCGAAGACTCTCCAATTCGTGATGTTGTCGGGAACGGATGGTCTGAACAACAGCTCGACGGAGAATGCATCCGGGGATAACCCTTCTGCAGGAAAGAGTTTGGAAGCTATGTTAGCTAATAGATTTTCTTCAGAATTATTCAATCTAGGAATAGAATTTATATTGAAAGCAGAAAATTATTCATTAAATTCCATACCTCGGATTGGTAGCTTCTAAGATGCGGAGACAAACAGTGGATAGAATCTCTTACCTGTCTAACCACGATTTCGGAATCGCCAAAGACAGTAAGGTTTTGAATGTTCATATCTAAAGCTTTTCTGAGACCCTGCAGTAAAGCCTCATATTCTGTTGTGTTATTAGTACATTCAAATTCTAACCTACATGCAATCAGGGTTTTGTTACGTGCCGGATCGATAATAACGCAGCCTGCACCAGCTCCTTCTTTGGACTTTGACCCGTGAAAATAAAGAGACCAAATTTGATTTTTATCGGGTACATGAGACCGTTGTGTAGAAGCTGTTGGCTGCATGTATGCTACAATCTCGGACTGCTGTTCTGGATTGGTGATAGCTGAAGCCTCGGCCATGAAATTGCCGAAAAAGGTATCCATCCCTTGTACTTTGGGTGAATTAGCAGAATGTGTAAATGGTTTGTTGGGATATTTCAAATCTGTGACCATGAACTTAAGGTAGTGTTCACGATTTACCTTGATCTTGTTGGGCTTGTCGTTCTTTGGAAGCCATAAGTGAGACCAATTTGTCGCGAAATAGCCGTGTAGCTGCTCCGACCAGTCCCTGCTTAAAAACAGACCATACACTTCTGGAATATCCACAACAATAATATCATTAACTTGATGAACCTTGGGGTTAGACGATAATCTTATAAGCACATTTCTTAATTCGCCTATGACCTTAACATTGGTTTGATCAAGTTGTATGATTTTTAAGGTGGAGGGTTCAACTTCAGCGTTAATCTCCTGACACACAAACCATGGCATCACATTGGATGATGCTCTTGAGTCTACCATACAATTGTGCATGTTTCTATTAAAGATTTCGAAAGTTAACAAAAATGGAGGTACATTTCTGCGAGTGCTAAGGGTGGTAGTTTGTGGCTTTTTACTCGCAGTTTCTAAAGCTACTTTATCTACATTATTTACATTATTTACAGGAAGGATTCCTTTGGCTTGAGGATCGGGATTACTCTTAGTAGAATTCTTCTGAGGAACTTTTTTCTGAACAACCTTGATTGAATTACCATTTTTACCATTCTCTGCGATGTTTTGCAACATTTTTTGTAACAAAGATGGAAATTTTAGTAACTCATAAACATAAATGTTAGCCCTTAAATTTTTAAGATCTTCAACTACATCATAATATAAGTTGGGGTTCACATGACTCTGTTTAGTCTCATCTGGTTTATATTACTTTGGAGGCGAAGTCGTAGTGTTTTCGGCAGAAGGTTTGTTTGTTGTCTTACTCCTAGTATTATAGGGATGGACTGTCTCGAAGTTAGCTTGAAAGATGCTATCCAAAAAGTGTCCGAAAATATTTGGAGAAGACTCCTCTTCTTGAACTGTCTCTTGTTCAACTACCTCCTCAGGAATTTCAGGAGGCATCAAGCTATCCTGGGCTTCTAGAATTGTTTGAAGGGCGTATTGCAGACTTTCTAGATTAAGGCCCTCGGTGGTTGGATTAGATCAGTTGGTGGGAAAAGGCTTCCGGAATGGGGGCTTGTAAGGCCCTTTGTTCGAGGAAGCTTCTTCGGTCGTCCTTTTCAAGTCTATAACTTGATTTGACATTTTTTGAACAACTTTAGTTAAGTTTTCTAAATCAGAGCTTTCAGGTTGTATTTTACTTTGAGTAGGTCTAGGGAGGATTTCGATCTTCTTTTTGGAAGACAAACTAGTCTCTGTTTCGTTGCTAGCAGTGTCTTTTAGACTAAGTATGTCTTTTTCAATCTGGCTGGCCTCCTCGAAGGCTTCTAACAACATGGATTTCTTAGATCGTTTAACCCAAATAGCTATACTTTGATGCAAGGCTTTAGTATAGTATGCTATTATAAGATTCTTGGCAGGCATGGAATCTGTAGGGATTCAATTTTTAAGTGTTAAGAATCTTTGATTAAAGTCTTTAACTTTCTCTTTCGGGTTCATTCTTTAGCTATAAAGGTCCATGACTATGACTTCCAGAGGCTTACCGTCTCCGAACTTTTCCAAAAAGCATGACTCAAACTTTTCCCAAGACACGATGGTATGGGGTTGCTGGGCAAAGTACCATGTAGAGGCATTTCCCTCGAAAGTATAGGGGAACAACCTACAGACTACGTCTTCATGCTCGACATTGCGGAGTCTTATGGCTAACTCAAACTTTTTAATGTGATCTTCAACGATCTGTTTAGAATCAGGGTCAAACTTGGGAAGCCACTTCTCTGGATGTTTAGGTAAGGGATGTTGAGCTCCAGGTACAGCTACGGCATTTTGGTCAAGCCAAGGTCTAGCAGGGTTGTTCTGGTTGGCCATTGGTGTAGTGGGTGTGGAAGGATGAGAAGGGAAACTACCTTCGTGAGAAGAGTCTTTTCCAGAAGAAGAAGGGGACGATGTAGATGGTGAAGGAGGTATTCCAGATCCTCCTGTAGCAGGAGTGAGGATTGGATCTGTAGGGTTCACAGTGAGGGTAGTGACTCTGAGTTGCTCCTTGATATTAGATAAATCTAAAGGTTGGTCCAAAGGTCGATTTGGTTGCCTCAAACGGGCTAAGGCACTATGTATTCTTATGAGAGATTGGCGAACAATCTCTTGTATGTCACCACCTGTAGGATTTGGGGTTGCTGGCTCAACTGTGATTTGTGGATCGTGAGTTGATGTGGTTGTTGTTTGAGGGGGAATGTTATCGTTAAAATGACTTCTTGTCATTATAGGTGAGCGATTAGGTGGGGGAGGAGTCTTACGACCGCCTCGTGCCATCAATAAATTTCAGGCCCTCCTTCTAGTGCCATTTGTTGACGGGAAAAAATGAACGCTCTCCAACTGGAAGAGTGGATCCGGTCCAGGGTTGTCTAAATAACCCAAGCCATTTGGGATAACCCACCCTGATGGGTTTAGCGGCTCCGTTAGCTGATCTAAATTAACCAATCTAAATGAAAAATAACAATTAAAACAAACTAATAAACAAATCTGAACTACTAATATATACAATTTACTATCTAATACTATAATAACTCTACGAAATTAAACATTTAACTATCAACATAATTAAATCTTAATCACAAATGTACAATATTTACAAATTACAGATTTAAATGAAAACCTGCAAAGCTCATTTGTAATCTGTCCTAAGACAACAAAACTATTGTTTTTTGATTTTTTATAATTTTATGAGAAAGAAATAAACTGAAAAACTATCTAAGCTAAGCAATTAAAATGATAATTCTAACTAAGAATCTAAACTATATGTATATCTAACTAAACTACTTGAATTATACTAACAAATTAACTATTAAACAAAATTGTTTGCACCCAATTCATCACCTTGTGAGCAAATCAAGGGTGCTTACATGCCCAGTTGGGTCTTGCTGAGCATGACAGCTGTAGAGGAAAGGGTTAGAGAAACAAAAACAAAACTATAAGCAAGAATTAAATTAAAACAAACTAAAACTATGAGCATATGGATAAAGAAATAACAAAG
>SNQJ01S0081222.1:31786-51984 GCA_010110895.2 Picea sitchensis
AAAATGAATAAAGTGGAAAATAATGATGTGAAACCCAAATGTATTTATGAAAATGATATGACGAAGGTTTAATTGGGCGATGAAATGTAAGGAATAGTGAAGGGAAAGGTGGATGAAAATACGACATTTCTGAGTCCCAACAAGCATGGTTACAACACTTGGCCTGCTTGGGCTCATGTACGAGTCGTGTAAGGAGATATTTTTATCTGCATTTACTCCTTGAGGAGAAGGATTGCAGATTGAACCTGTGATTTTGGGAATTCTTGTTGAATCTCAACATAATAAGTTCTTTAGCCCTTGTCAAAGTGATAACTACTCTTACTAGAGTAGGGATATGCTAATTAACATTTGTAATAAGACTAGAATGTGGATAGATGAAGGTGGCAGGGTTTTGTCAAGAGCAACTAAAGCTCGAAGGATGGATGACCTGGTGTTCATAACACTACTTCTAAGCATGAACAATTGGAACTTAAGGCATTGATGATGGTGGATTATGTAATGGTAAATAAATTTGTGGGCTTAAAGGAATCTGATAGGATCAGGTAGGATCCCTGGCAGTTATAGTTACTGCTTTATATTAAAATCGGATTATATAACTCGTCATGACTAGAGAAAATTGAGATGGGTAAAACCCTATGGACTCTGAGGCAAGAAGGTTTTCTTGCTAGATGTTGTCGCATAAAGAGGAAAGTGACCCTGGTTGATTATTGCCTTGGGAGAAGGCAACATCAATACGAGATATGACTGTGAGCTTAGTCCTGTAAGTGACTGAAATCTCAAACTAAAGGACACTGATGATGAAATTAAACTATCAAGCGAGTGCATGAGGTAAAAAGGTGCAAGAGATGCACCTACTTATACACGAATGTGTATACATGATCATAAGGATGATTGAAAGATCCTTGGGAAAAGGATATAGAAGCCTGATATGTCCATGTGTGTGAATGACATGGAAAAGGTGCAAGCAATAAGCTAGCATGATGAATACTTATCCATGTTTAATTATGCTTGAGTGCATGGGTTTAATGCATTGTGGAACTTCCTAATATGAAGCCTGATATTAATACCAGTTAGGTATGAATGATATTAAACGTGCAAGTGATGCACATGTATGATGTAAGAGTATAGTTATAGGTACAATATGGTTGCCCTGATGAGTGAAATATAAAACAAGAATTGCTCTTGCCCATAATAAATGAATACTATGGATGCATGGATGACTCCATTCCGAAGAGTCATGAAAGTTCTATCCCAAATAATAGCTTGAGGGGGAATGTATTCCCTTTCCTCAGGAAATACTAATATAATTAGCTAAAAAGGATAAATGAGCAAAGATGCTCTGTTGTCATAATAAGAGGCAAGTGATTATGCCTTTGAGGATCATAGGAGAAAGATTGTGAACAATCCTAAGTCGACTGATCTTAAAGGTAAATATGTAGGTGGGTTGTGAAACATACCTATGACCGCTACAGGTAGGTTTAGGATTATGAATATGGTTAAGTACATCATGGATGTAAGTTAACAAAACTAGAGTATGTATGGATACATAATTTGGGTACATGGAAAAGGTGCATGTTTATATTCCTTATGGAATATTGGGTAAACCGCTAAAGCTAACTCAAGGCTAAGTCCATCACATATAGTGATGGACGTGCAATAAGGAAGTTGCATGCTGAGGGAGTTTCTTGTGGAAGAACTGTGTGAAAAATCTGTCAGAAGGACAGAGTCACAACCTTAGTAACTGCTGAGACACTGAGAAGTGAGCTACAAGCTTATATATATATACCAGAATCCTGGATTACATTTTGAAAAACATCATGTAAGGAATAGAAGACTAATAAATGAATATTGACCATTCTGATAACCGAATGGTAATGTGTAGGATGCACAGGTTCATGATCCATTATGAACAAAAGAAGAAGAAGAAGGGTTTGCTATTAAAGCATGCTGTTGTATTCCAAAAAGGTTAAGGTGAGGCCTAACCAAGGCTGCTCAAGGAAAAGAGCAGGAAGATCCCAACATGGATTAAATTGCAAAAGAAGAGAAAAGACAGTGAGGCAATAGAAATAACTTAGCTGGGCTGAAAAGTCCCAGGCGGTGTAGAAATAATTTGAAGAAGGGGAGAACCCTAACTCCTTTCTTTCTATGTGTTATGTTTCCTTTGGAATAAGAAAGCTTATTTACTAATGAAAGTAAATGTTTTGACACCAGAGTGATGAGGATTATATTACTGCAGAAACCGTTGAGAACTGTCGGTATTGCACTCATAAAAACATTAAGGATAATGTGATGAAGTGCATACATATATGCTAGGACATGTCTGAAAATGTTTTATTAATTTAAATGCTATGGTACTTGCATTTTTAATTTACATGACAACTAATGTGTTTATGATGTATGTCATGTGTAGAAAAAAATAGTTTGGAACTGTTGAGAAAGACAATCGCCAATAACGAACAACCTCAATCAAAGGATGACTATGAGAAGGTTCTTGTTGAAAGATTGTTGAAGGTACTTTAAAAGTCCCCATGGAGCACCATTGATGGGATAATATCAGAGGGGGTGCTAACAACCAAAATCGGTATAAAAATGTTCATGCCTATGTGGCACAAGGTATGAAGGGATTGGGTAAGAATCCCTTCTGAAATGTTTTACGATCTTAATGTTATGTATGGAACGTTGAAAGATAGTTGTATGCCTTGGATACCCAAGTAGAGTATGATTCAGGAAGGATAACCTTAATTATGGAGGTGCGAACCTCTGGTAGTAAAGACTGATTATAATCCTTAGAAGAATTCATGAACTGATATGTCATGAATACATGGACCAATCAAGGAATGATTGGAAACAAAAGTGCTCATAGATGGCATGCTGCATGGAATGCATTGAGGGAACACATGTTGCATAAGATGGCAGAATATGGAATTTTCAGTAAGAAAGGAGGACCTTCCAATGTTTTGCTTACATTAAGTAAGCGTTGAAGGAAAACTAATCTGGGTGGCCATGAGTGTTGGCACCCTGGTTATTAATGGAGGAAGAATGCTCAAAGGCATTCATGTGAAACTTTTGAGTTTCACGTGTAGTGATTTGGGAATCGTGATCATCCTGTAGCTGGAAGCATAGTCCTGCTGTAACAATGAATGAGATTGAATAAACCATATGGTGAAAAGCTTGGCTAAGCTCCAACACACAATGACAAAGTATTTGTCATAAAGTGTGGGAAAATTAAAATCAATGCAAAGGTGCATTGGATATGAATGTGGCCACGAATGTTGGCACATTCATTAAGGTCAATTGATATCTGAATTATATTCTAAAAAAAATTGGTAGGCTGAAATGATGCATAGGTAAGGGATAATGTATCCTTTTGCTTTGTATCATTGAATATATGAAAATGACTTGGACTGTTAGTATGCTTGATTTTGAAAAGGTAATGTGCATGAAAACTAACAATTTGTTTGGCTGAGGAATGTTGAAATTGCAGGAGGAAATGGGTCTTGGATATGGCAGTATTGTAAGCCCATAAGGAAGACCAATTGCCTACTGAGCCAAACTGCAAGGAATGATATTTCCTTTCTGAGAAAGTGAATTTGATTGTTAGTATGCACAATTCTGAAATTGTTTGTGATGACGTTATAAAGGTGCAATAAAATGTATGTGCATGGAAACTAACAATTTGTTTGGTTGATTGAAGTTGAAAGTGCAGGAAGCAAAGGAGTCTTGAATATGGAAGCGTTGAAAGCCATAAGGAAGACCAATTTCCTGCTGAGCCAAACCGCCATGGGAAGGAAAGTCCCATAATTATGAATCTGTTTCCTGTGTGAAAAAAATATGGAAACAGAATGTGGAATTTGGATATCTGTGGGTCACAGATTTACAAGAAAAATTTGAATTTAAAATTTATGATGATGTCTCATGATTTTTTATATGTCTGTGATACGGGTGAGAAAGAGTATAATACAATCACATGAAATAAAGATCTAGTCAGGCGAAGGAGAGTAACCTTCGTCCCTATCTATGACTGAGTCGAGAGAAGGAGAGTAACCTTCATCTCTAACTTTAGCTGAGTTGGAAGGATGTCAAGCTATAAAAGAATGAAAAATGGCTACTGCTGAGCCATGAGAACCCCGTGGTAAGCCATGCTCGCCTATAATATATTGTGTTGAGGTAACACAAGCTAGAGGGATGCCTCGACAGAGAAAGTCTGAGGGACACCTCAACTGTAAGACTCGACAGAGTCTCTGGAATTCTTCCTGTGCGACAAAACCTTGGCAAGGCAAGATGGATCACCTGAGGGACTGTATAGCAGAGAAGGGGTTGCCTGAGCCTGGGCCTGGAGGGTGAGTGACCGCAAGGAAGAGGATACCTTAATAGCTATTGTAAACTATTGATCAGGATCATGCACACGATGGGTAGTTCTTCCCGTGCGAGGAAACCTTGACAAGACAAGATGGATCACCCGAGGGACTGTATAGCAGAGAAGGGGATGCCTGAGCCTGGGCTTGGAGGGTGAGTGACCGCAAGGAAGACGAGACCTTAATAGTTCTTTTAAACTATTGATCGGGATCATGCACACGATGGGTAGTTCTTCCTGTGAGAGAAAATCTTGGCAAGAAAAAATGGATCACCCAAGGGACTGTATAGCAAAGAAGGGGATGCCTGAGCCTAGGCTTGGAGGGTGAGTGACTGCAAGGAAGATGAAACCATGATAGTTCTTGTAAAATATTGAATTGGAATCATTCACCCAATGGGTATGTCAAGGAAAAACAATGAGCCTGGATAACAAAACAACCATGTGGATACAAATCCACAAACTGCGCAGATAATTATTGTGCTAAGATTATGAAATTTTCCTAGAATTGTTTTTATGCAATGTTTTCTCATAAGACTATGATTAACATGCTTGTTGTCCAATAATTATTAAAAGCACGTGACCAAGATTAAAGGTCTAAAAAATGACCTGACCGATGAAGAAGGATCAAGATTTTTGAAACAACTGAATGAGAAAGGCATGACAGGTGTTTTGAGAAAGAACACCGAGGACGATGTTCCTTTAAGGGGGAGGGAATTGTAACACCCCTGTTTCCCCCAACTTGTAATTAATCATAAAATAGGATTTACCATGCTAATGCATGTGGACAATGTAAATGTATTATTGTTTGAGTTGCCAATAACTAACTGTGGGGGTGAAGCCTTAAAAGTACTGGCCATGATATCACTAGTGGAAAGAATGTGAAAACTATAAGGGAGGGTCATTATATCAAATAACCCCAAATTCCCTTGATGAGGATAATAAACCTCCTTCGGATCCCAAGGAGAGAAATCAGTTAATGAAGAAAGGACCAATGGTTGAATTACCAACCACTCCCATGAATGGAAGCATGGCCAAAACTGTAGAATGTTAGCATGAAGTACCATTGGGTATGACAGGCCAAGCTGACCGGAGTTCCCTTCTGACAAAAGGAACATTATTGGTCAAGAAACATCCTGGAAGAAAGATATACAAATGGATAAGGAGAATGTGCGGAGCTTTCCAGTGGATAATGAAGAGAAGGCCACGAGCTTGATGCTGAGTGAGCATCTGAAAAACCTCGCCGAGGCAATAATAGAGAAGAAAATCTCTGAAAGTTTGCAGAGAATAGAACTAGAGCAGAAGCTGAAACATAGAAAGAATCCTTGAGAACTGCGAGAGTTCCCTGGTGATATCATGGCTTGGCACGAGATTTTCTAGACTTCTAAGAATGAATGCCTCTGAGCCTATGGTCAAGTGGAAGGATGAACACCCACAGTTAGTTAGTTGGCTACCACCTGTAATAGATAAGTAATCACATATCTTGTGTATTTAAGTGGTACTATGAATTAAATTTGGATATCCTATGAATGTTGCAGGGATGGATATGTTTTCTTAATGATTTATACTGTATCCCTTTTTGCATCTACTTGATTGTGTAATTAGGCAAGTAGGAAATTATATGGATTAGGCATGTTTTATACTCGTAAATGCTTGCACCATGTGGTGGCTTAAGCTAGAGCCATGAATTGTGAGTTCGTCGACCTTGGGAATAGTTTCATGTATGCATGTCGACCCTCCTAGTCATTCTGAGTCCCTTGGAGGAAGGAGTCTACTAAAGCTCAGGAGAGATAGTGCACATATGCATAGGCTCTCTGCGAGGCAAGCAGAGACTGAGAACCACTTAAGTTCTAGAGATTAAGGAATGAGCGTAAGGGATGTGCAGAAGAATTCTTCCAAGCGTTACATTCAAGAGAAAGAGTGCAAAGATCTTAATCCTTTCAGAGACAAAAAAGCTCAGGAAGAATAGCAAGTTTGAAGTATCTAAAGGGAAGGTTCCTTTGTTCGGAAGACGAACGAACGAGAACTGTTCGGGAAGAGCCAAGGTCCATTGTGACCATTGGATACGGGAAGGAGTGTGGGAGTCAACCCCTTGAGTCCTTCGGAGTTCGCAAGTTCGGTGAATTGAGAAAGTTCGTTGTAAGGGAAGTAAAAATCCCCGAAGTCCCGAAGTTAATCTGGACCTTAGATCTGAGGATACCTGGGAGCCATCCCGGCCGTCAGATCTATGAGGTAATTAGTCTGGCACTGACCAACTCTAAGAGATTTCAATCGTGGAGTGATTCAACCTCCTGAAGTCCCGAAGTCCATCCTAGCCATTGGTGCCAGGAGACACGTGGCACCAGATCCTTCGCTTCGAAGGTTTAGTGCTTCGGAGGAAAATGGATTGTGTGAAGCAAGAAATCCCGAAGGTCGAAGTGCCGGAGTTCATCGTGACCGTTGATAGTAGGGGATGTGTGTCTGGAGATTTGACACTTCGGGAGGATTACACTTCAGAGGTTTGTGTTGGTGAGCACGTTGAGATTCCTGAAGCGTGAAGCCCCGAAGTGATCTGTGGACATCGATTCATGGGAGACACCTGTCGATAGATCATGAACTTCAGGTGAAATCCTTTCATGAGAAGGTGAGTGTGGAAAGGTAGAAACTCCCGAACATCGAAATCCTGAAGTAAACCATGACCGTCGATCGCTAGAAGGGCGCATGGCTGCAATATATCATGAAATCCGGGTGGAAGCACTCCGAGAGAACGCGAAGAAGAAGAGTTTGAAATCGCCGAAGCCTTAACAACCGAAGCAGCTGAGAAGCGTCGATCTGCAGGAGGACACATGTCATCAAATCGTGGACTCCGAGTAAAACCGTTCTAGGAGAAACAGAGAGTGAGGAAAAATGAGATTTGAGATCTCAGAAGTCTGGAGACCTGAATGAGATCTCAATCATTGATCGAGAAGGGAGCCAAAGGATCATTGATCTGGTTGAAAGGGCCAACGTCTCGAAGCGGAAGAAGAACCGTTGGATTGGGAGGACGCATGGTAGACGATCTGCCATTTCAAATAAATCACTCTGGAATAAACGAGAGTTTGAGAATTGAAATTCTCGAAGGCCGATCTCGCGGAGAATATCGTAGCCGCACATCTAAAGGGACAGGTGTCAACAGATCTTCCATTTCGGAAGATTGTCATACGGATAAAAGTAAATATTTGAGAGTTGAAAACTCTGAAACCCGAATCGCGAAACAAATCATGTCCGTTGATTTGAAAGGGTTAGATCTGATCTGCAGGTTCGAAAGGGATAGATTTGAGACTTCAGTTCAGAAGTACCATCAATATCATGAGATCAATGATCATGTCACATTGCGGGGACAAAAGGTGTTTGAACTTTAAAAAGGTGAGGGCGGGCCACAATCGAGACCACGATATTGACAAAAGGACACGTGGTGGCTTGTGGTGAATTGCGGGGTGACAAGAAGTTTGGTTCCAAACCACTCTTATTCGCACCCGCAATCGCGTAAATGGTGTTTGATCGTAACCTGCGGTCATATGCAATGGTCACCAAGAGAAAAGGGGTTAACGCCAACGTCGAGACTTCGCTGAAGCAAGAAGGAGAAGGTCGCGGATATCATAAGACCTGCACCAGAGGCCAAAAGGACTTGTTTTTGATTAAGAGGTGAGACTGTCAAGGTCTCAAAGTCTCATTTGACTTAGAGAACTGGAGAATCTTGACCGGAGTGTTGGGCTGAGTCCCAGACTTTCCAAATCAGAAATCCTAGATGGAGAATCTGTCCATTAAGAAAATAATTTTTTTTTACGCCCCACCATGGGTGTGTTACAGATATCATATCTCAAAGGAAGTGATCTCAACACTTTCTATACAACCAAGGATTCTTTGACTTCTTCTCCTAATATTCTTATGGCATTAACAAATTCATCTACTCTGAGTAAATAGGTTGCAATATCTTCTTTTTAATTCATTTTCAAATTTTCAAACCGTGTTTTGTGTCGTTGAAGCTTAACCTGCTTGACTTTCAGATTGTCTTCATAAATATTTTGAAGTTTATCCCAAACCTCTTTAGTTGTGTTGCAACCCATCGCCTTGCTAGAAACAATTGTTGTCAATCCACTTATGATAACATGCCTAACCTTCAAATTACAACTCATTTATTTCTTCTCATCTGAATCAGTTGGAGTATTTTTTGGAACTTTATAGCCATTGAAAACTGAAGGCCATATATCCACTCCTAAATCTTTCAAGGAAGTTTGCATTATGTTGCTCCAATATGCATAATTGTTTCCATAAAATGGTGAAATCCCATTTGGAATGTGGCCTTCCATTTTTTCTCACGATCCTCCTTCCAGTGATTATACTATTTTGAAGGTAACCCTCTCTGATACCAATTGTTGATACTGAGGGGGGGGGGGTGTGAATCAATATCAATTATAATTTATCACCTTTTAAAAACTTTAAATTTTCAATCAAATAAATGCCTCCCAATATATAGTAAAGATCATAAGAACAAATAACAATGCACAACAAATTGATATGGAAATCCAAATGGAAGAAAACTACATAATGCTTTTCTTATATAATAACAAGATTACATTAATAGGAAGTTATAACTTCCAAGATTCTCCATCTCCAACTGGAAGGAGGAACCAACTTGAAGGAAGCTACAACTTCCTAGATTCTCCATTTCCAACTGGAAGGAGGCTCCAACCTCCTTTCCTTGCCCCTTTCTTCCACCCTAAAATATGTATATAAAAGAATCAACCTATACACTATCACTGTCACTGTCATTGTATTTGTCACTATCCGTGATACATCATCATCATCCAACTGGGTCCACATAGATATCATAGGTCCACATGGGAACACATATAAAACCCAACAACCACATTAAAACCTATGCCAATTATGTGTCGAAATATCCAAAATATGAGCCTCACAAACTGGGTTCATGTAGAGATCCTAGGTCCACATGGGTCCACATATAAACCCCAACAACCTCATGGAAACATCACAACTTCATAGTATATCATACGACAACATCACGACCTTATAACATACCTTGAGAATAAGAAAGACCTTAAGAGAATCCCTTAGAATTTTATTGCACACCAGAAGACACCCCAAATACCTTGTGCACACCTCAGACTTGATCTCTTGCTTGGTTACTCAAAAAATGTAAAATTCTATCCTGTATTTATAGTAATTTTGTCCCCTAAAATTAATTGATCCGACCTCAATTTTTTGGTTGGGTTGTTGATCGAAAAAATTCACATGTCCTCATTCCTAGAAAGTTAGAGGGACTTCCATATACCGTTGGAAAGGTATCAGAATAAGTTTTCCAACTATGTAACTTGTGATTCCATTTGAGTTATTTATATAGGGTAAAAATTATTTGAAATATAGGGTATCCAAATTGACGACAAATAATACTTTTAACAATCTCCATCTTGCAATCTTGATCTTAGACATCTATAGGATTCTTCACTCGACTGTAGGGGCTTCTTGACCACACCTCCAAGGATTCTTAAAATCATCTTCCCATGAGGGCCATGCTTAAAGCTACACCATAAGGGGACCACTTTGGGGACTCCTTCAAGAAAACCCATAGGCTTCTTCATGTTGATCACTAGTGATTGACTTTGACTTCAATGATAACACCATTCAACAACAACAACCCTAATGGTTGTAACACTATTTTATAACAACACAGAGAATTATTTAGCCAAGCTAGACACCCTTAGAGCACAGAAATGCTTATACCATATAGAATCAATTCCAACTTAGACAATTGCAATATCTCAACAATTCACGTATACCAATGAAATGATTTTATATATTCAATGCAAATTAGATTAGTGCCTTATAAATTGGGTAATGGGGTATCCTTTTTAATATCTAGTTGTGTTACTTCTCTAGGTGTGTAAGCCTTTTTACTCCCTAGAGAAAACACAACTAACAAGGTAAATCTAGGAGGGTGTAAGCCTTTTTACTCCTCCTAGCAACCTTTGCAAAAGTAACTTATCCAAGACAAGGGTGATAGATCTTAGTGGAGGGTGTATGATTTTATACTCCTCCAATATATTAACAAATTAAACTTGCAACCAAGAAAGAAACAATAGAAAGCATAAATTCTTTACCTAGTCCAAGAATGAGCAAGATAAACCCTTCTTTACCAAGAATATTCCATCACAAGAGCAAGAACAAAACATTAAAGACATAGTGCCTTAGATTCTTTCACCAAAATAAAAGTAATAGCATCCAATAGAACAAGAGAGAGACATGATATTTTCCCAAGTAGGGAGAAAATTTCAGCCAACACTTATGTAATTTTCAAGTGAGTTATATGTACAATGAAAGTGACAAGGCATTTATTTATACAAGACCTTGTAAAACCAAATTGTCTAAAAAATTAGGGTAAAATACAAATTATGTAGGTATACCTCCTCATTTTTCCCCTTTACAAATTAGAATTCAAATTTACAAAAGAAGAAAGCCGTAAATTATGATGTCATACCCCTTAGGGGTGATGTTTTAGCATAACAAACAAGACATTGAGTCTCTTGAGGGAGATGTTGGGCATCCAAAAGCCATATATTCATGTGCAAGAGTATTCCTTCATCAAGATGTGCCAAGTCATCATCAAACCATACAAAACCACCAAAATCTAGCCCTCCAAGTATGATGTCATACTCTAGGAAATGACGTTTTGAGCCTCCAAGGCCAAACATTGAGAAAAATAGGGGCTAGTTTCCTTCTCCAAGGTATCCTCTCATGAATTCAAAGGAAACATTCATAATATAGCTTACCTTCATGTGTCCCAAGAGAAGGGGTGCATCATCCAACCAGTGGGCTTCATGCCCCAAATGAAGGTCCAAGTGACCTTGTGCCTTCACGATCAAGCTTTCACCTGTCAAGGACCTGAAAAGACAAATAAGTACACCCTCCAAGGGTCCACAAGTCACAATATCATGCCAAGTAATCCATATCTAATAAAATAACCACCCAAACATGTGCATCAAATCCACGCTTTTCAAAATAAACAAATGCTCAAACACCTTATACAACTTGCCAAATTTAGACCTTTTCCTCTTTTTGTTTTTAATGCATATTTTCCCAAGCCCTTTGCTGGCCATTTAATTTTCACGTGTCACCAAGTTGAATAAAATAAGGGGCACTAAAAAGGAAATGCATATCCCACATATGCTCTACCTTGGTTTTCATTCCTTTCCAAGTTGAAGACAATAAGGGGTACTAAAAAGGAAATGCATAGCCCACATATGCTCTACCTTGGAAAGTTCCAGTAATTGATAATTATTTATTTTATGGGTCCCTTAATTTTTTGAGAAGAATTTCATTGCTCTCGAGATCCTAGGGAAGCCTTTATTACATGATGTTTTTGATAGGGAACCTCCGATACTAGTGGCCCCTTCTTCCCATGAAATGAGGTACATGCCCTTCTTGGGTCAATAAGCCCGAAAAACCAAAAGATGGGGAAACAAAGGGGAATGAGTGATGAAAGGTGGAAAGTATGAGCATGAATGGTACAATTACCCTTCAAGGAGATCCCCTAATAACAACCCTTTCCCTGAGGTTGGCCACTTACTAGTAAACCATGACACTCACCAAGGTGAAATAGGGATTTTTTTTTTTTTCCAAGCAAATGTTTTCAAAATCAACAAAGGATCCTTAGCAAAATGTTCAAATGCTCCAGATATTAAAATGACACTTACCACGACACCATAATTGTTACCTCATGAAGTAATATCTGTTGTCCTCTGTGGGCCAAGTCGGGTGTGGTGGATGTTGCTTCCATCGATCAGATGGTGATGTGTGTTATGATAGGGGCCCCTACCTGCTGCTCGTATGCCTCTCGGTACTCCATTTATGCAACCTAAGGACCTCAAGACATAATCTCTTTAGTTATCCGTAGGAATGGGGGATAACAAACCTAATAGGTTGTCTCAAGCAAGTGGAAGTAAACATAGAAGGAGTAAAAAAAAGGCCATTTTTGAGGTCATAGATATTATGAATGAATCTGATCCATATCCTGCATTACTGGGTATTGCCTAGGCCTTTGACAATAATGTGGTGTTAGACTTGAAGAAGATGAAGATTTCCTATGAAATAGACACCCTACGCATGGTCACGCCACTCGATCCATATGAAGGTGACTGATATAATGAGCCCATGGATGAGGATGTGTAGAGCTCAGTCATTGAGAACATTTATAATATCACAGGATGCATGGAGGACTACATCAACCGCACCGAAGATGGAGAGTTAAGATGGAGGAGTGTCAAGTATTATGACATAGATTCTGAGGATGCCATGGATAGGTGGCATAATAATATCTACAGAATTTCCACTTGCAGGTGCGCGAGGATAACAAAAACAATGTGATGGATCGGGTCTGATCTATGTGATGCCCCACAGTTTGATGGGACAGGTCCAGTGGAGACGTTCCTTATACATATGGAGAAAACCATTGCCGTGGAGCAGATACTTCAGGCCATGGATGCAATGCTTCAAGATACACCTACGCGGTGGTGGGAGACACACCACCCGGATATTCATAGCTAGGCACAGGTAGTTGAGTTCATAAAGGTTCAATTCTAGCACATCGTTGACTTCGAACTAGCCAAATGATACACGGGCATTGAGGATCCTCAAGAATATATTTCTTTTTGTGAACGTCATTGGACCTTGAAAAATATCCCTCGAGCCCAATGGGTACATCGGTTTGTTCAACCACTCAAGGGACTCATTAATGGAAGTAGGTTGAAGGTTTACTATGGCCCGTAGGGGTCCATTGTCATTTAAAACTTATATCCTAAGTTTTGAATAGAGGTAGAATAGACTTAGCTTAGGTTGTACAACAAGTATCATATCTCATAGTTGACATAATTTACCTTTTGGACAACACAAAATTCACACCAGTGAAGCAGGTGGACTGGATAGATTGACACTTTTAGTAGGTTTCTAGATTTCCAAATCAAGCTAATGCTCTCGCAAAGATACATGGTTCAATCCGGTCTGACAATTCACGTGGGTTTTTGAAGAGTTTCTTGATGATTCAATCCATTGAAAGGGAAAGTAATCCAATTTGGGAAATTTACACATGCCACGAGTACATAGTTTGTTAGGCAACCCCATCCCCCAACAATCCTGTTCAATATGATGGATCTGGGATATCGATCTCCCCATGAATCAAATTTCATCACCACTTTCTCCTTGTTCTCGAAGAAAAACCCCGTCAAATGTTTCTTTCTCCCCTTCGTCATATTCCCACCCTCTCCCCTCTATATATATATCAACCCTATAACACTCTTTCTGGAGTAATTCTCCACACCCGATTCCATCACACCTCCATCCATGACTTCCTTCATCATTTCGTTGGTATTTTCTCCACCACCCTTTCCCTTCTCCACATTTCCCTGATCCCTTGTCATGGCATGGACTAGTAGACTATACATATACTGTTATTTCTAGTTCAATCGAGTAGATCCAGTAGCTTCTCTTCAGTTTTCATGCAGAATGTCGGTATGTCACCAATTTCTCGGTTGCGGTCCCTCCTCCTTCTTTCCTAGAAAGTATCATCTTAGTACACCAGGGTTCCCTAAAATGTGGTTCGTACTTGCAGTTGTTCACTAGATTTCTCAGCACATAGCTGCGTGAATGGTCACCATGCATTATTCCCTTTGTTGAGAGGAAGGGACCCTCCTCAATGGCTCGTAAGATGCCCTCCTCCCATCCATAAACATGGATTTGGCATCAACAACAAAGATATTGGGGTTTATACCTATATTAATTCTTGTGGATTCTCACCATCCTCCCACATCTCGCCATGGATCCTTAATGCCTCCGCAGTAGAAAGGTTGAGACTGCTAGGTCAAATTGGGCCCTCTAGAATAAAATGACAAGCATAGAATGATACTCTCTCTTGATAGAGCCTCACTTCTCTTCAGTGCTTGGTGTTTGTTGGGGGGATATAAATAGATCCCTTATTCCCCTCCACTGACACCAATGAAGGTTCCAGAGGAAGCATCTAGCCTCATGCACTCCAACTCCATATTTCACCATGTGGCCTGTTGATTCATTCGAGAACCTGAGTTGAGTTTCAACTATATCATGCATCGATGATTTTCTCTTACTCAGGCCCGACCATAAGCACAACTTGTTTTGTATAACGATGACTTGCTCTTACTCAAATTGTCTGTCATCGGAACTTGAAGTAGTTGGCTCGAGGAAGAGCTAAATAATAGTGTTGGGGGTCTATTGGCACCCAAATTTTTGGGTTCAGTTTTGCATGCGCGCACAAACAAATTTGTGTGCACTCATTCCATAGTTTTGCGTGCACCTAAGGAAATGCACGAGGAATGACAAAGAGTGTGCATCAAACCGAGTTTTGACAGTGCACAACAAGCCTAAAATATTATTGAACGCATGTCGGTCCCAATTTTGATGCGCACTAGAAATCAAGAAGACACACGCTGAAATAAATAAAAGGATAATAGGGAAATCCTCTCGAATGATTACTACCAACAACACAAGTGATCATGGAGTTGAAAAAAGATGAGTTGGCAGGGCAGTTAATATTGTCTCAATTCCTAAAGGTTACATGGACTGCAGGAAAATTCCAAAAGCGTGCGAGGTAGTTTTTCGAGTCGAGCGAGTGGAGAAAAGCAGAAAGAGACATCGATCCCAAGCAAAGAAAGCTATAAAAGGAAGCACTGCTATCAGAAATGAGACTAGCTATATATTGGGGAGAAGATATTCATCAATTCCTTAGTATTGTTCTCGCTTTGATCCTGTTGTAATATTCTAATGCTTTTGAATATACTTATATGTGTGTTAGATGTCTAAGTTCTGAGACAAGGCACATTGTGCAGTGTGCTATAATTATGACGATTTATATGGAGAAGATATGAAGATATATGGTTGTCATATATATCTGTTTTTCACAATGTATACCTCTGTTGTGAAGGGATGGCTCTAGTAATAAATATGTGAAGGATGGCTCTAGTAATAAATATGTGAAGGGATGGATCTAGTAATACCTTTGTTGTGAAGGATTGGTATTCTGGTGCTCTAGGGTTTTTGTTGGACAATTCTGGATGAACCCTAGGTTTAAACTCCCCATCATTAAGAAGGATGCACGCAAGCATGAATCAAAACGCCCAACACCAAGTGACTTGGGTGGTGTTCTCTCTCCTTTGGTATGGGAAAATTAATGAGGTAGAGTGCCCCTTGGTGACGTGCGGATGATTGTGTGATGACTCAGAGATATGAAGGGGATCATTGGTTGAGGCTAACAGAAGTAGTGGTTCAAACATGTCTAAGGCATGGAAGTTCTTTGAGGTGACTTGTGCTACTTGGAGAAATTTGGATAGTTTTTTTGGATGTTTGAGGAGTGTGAGTGCATTGAACACCCTCATCACAGATGTTGAGTTGTGGGGAGGCGACTTGAAGAAAAGAGGTGAGTTGAGAACTTGCCTTCATTTGGAGGATTATGCGAACAAGTAGATTACAACATGAAAACATTACTTAGGCATGGGCATTTCTCTTGCTTTGGGAAGCATGGTTGATGGTGAAGCCTAACCATTCCAATGCATAGAGAGGTATACACATCAACATGGATAGGTGATGAAGTAGTGGGGAAAAGGCAGTATGGACATGCAGTTCTTGGTGCATGGTTGCTAACTATGCCATGAGGTGGACAATGGAGTCAAGTTGTCACAAATCACTTTGTTTTGGGGTGAATTCATAATGCAGTAAGGTGCATGGAGACTGTTAGCGACATTTCTTGTCTTGGGTCTAAGAGCATCCAGGTCTACAGGTTGCACGAAGAACGCCCAAGCGTAGCATGTAAAGCCCCATTTCAGGCTGAAAATCAAGTGAGTGGGCGAAATTAGGTTGTCAATGGCCCAGATTCATCCATAGGAGCAGATCGACGGTCGACGAGAAATCGCGATTAGTGGAGTTGTGCCGAGATTAGGGCGATGGGTAGCATCTATATACATTCATGAAGGATCTCAGTCGTCCATCCAAAAGGACACATGGTGCGCGATCATGTCATGTCGGCGTTCGGGGATTTGAGGGGTAAGAGCTCCTCGTCATTTTATGTCTCAAAACCCCAAAACCCGAAACGCTGATAGGCGCCTTTGAAGCTCAGCCCATGGTCCTAGTACCCGGTCATGTCAAGCGAGCCTGATAATGGAGGCAACCCTCTTCTAACATCAAATTCCATCTCGACCGTTCCTCTAGAGGACACGCGGTGTACATCTGTGCTTTGGCGGTTTGGTCAATCGGGATTTTGAGAAGCGTTGCATCGTGAACCCCCGGTTCCAGAAATCTCAAAAGAATTGGGACCGTCCATCTGAAGGACACACGTCACAAGATCTGAGCCACAGGTGGGGCCTTTCGGGATTTTCCTAGCGAAAGCGTCGAAGTCATCTTAGCCATCCATCCATCGATGAAACTCGGGCACGTTGGACTTAAAGGGGGCATGGATCTGGGTGGCCAGGATCTGCGCGCTCAGATCTACGGTCAGGAGCAGATTCCGGAGGCCCCCCGCCATTCTACCTTTAAGCGGAGGGGGGGGGGTCCGGAATTGAGCACGCAACTCTCTAACGGTCAGGATCGGGGCACCTAAATCAACAGCTGAGGCTTCATTCCGGACCCCCCTTGCCTTTCTGCCTTTAATTGGGGGGGGGTCCAGAATTGATGTGTTATTATTGTGGGGCCCCTGGCCTGACGTGTCACCTTTGGTATCGTCCTCCCCATTTCCACCTGTTTTCCACTTACCGCCTCCCTTTTCCCTTGTCATCTATCCAACTTCCCTCTCTCCATCCACCTGGCACCTCCCCAGCTCGTCGTCCTCTTGTCTCCTGCCATGTGTCCCTCTCATTCCCAGTCACCTCCTCCTGTACTCCCGCACTCCATGCTCCTTCCTCCTCTGTCTTATTCAGACCGCGTGGCATTCCTCAGTTGATGTCACAAATCCCATTTCTTCTTCGCCACCTCCACAGTTTTCATGCCTTTAACCCCCGTCACACCCTCATCCACATCCACCATAGGGATCCTCCGCAGCAGTCCAGCGAAGTAGCGCCCAAAGAAGGACCGTTCGACTGATCCAGGTGGCACCATTAGGAGACCTCCATGTCCCAGAAGGAAGAGTTGACCGAGGACGTCTCTAGTCCCAAGAATGTAGTTATGGCGGTTGTTGCTGGTGGTTGAGTGTCATCTCCGCCATAAAGAGGAAGGTCCGACAAAGGATTAATTGACGTCGACTCACTTATAGAAGGACAGTCTGAAATCTAATGGCGTCTGTCATAGGCGCATGATCATCCAGAGTCTGCATAGGCAGGCTATCAAAATCCACGCAGATGCAATTCTTTAATGCAACGTCTCATTTTTGCTGCTATGGTTGTTTCGAGTATATGTAGGCGTTTTCACCATTTTTGTAGGTATCAATGGTAGAGAAAAGCTCCCGACTGTAAAGTTTTAGCAACACTCTAGTTCTTTGGTTATGCATCTATATGCGAGGTTTCTTTTTTTATGACAGACAATCTTTCTTACTCAATCTGATTTTCATCTTATGCTGAGAGAGTTCGTGAATGACTGATTCGTGCGAATTATCGCAATCATGTTATGATAAAAGATTTACTGTTGCATTGTTGTATTCTCCGGTGTTTTGTGTTTGAATGTAAGAAGATATTGCGTTTAGATGCCTTCTCCTATAGTCTGTTAGAAGCCTGATGTTTATAACAGACCCTTGCACTCCTCTTATACAAGTCTTCCCCCTACTCACCCTTATTACAACTTACTATTTGGAGTTTATCTAAGACCTCACTTGCCCATGCATGCTTGGCCTAGTTGTAGAGTTGGAACAACATTGTTTTGAGTTAACTTCCATTCGATCACCCTTATCATAAACAAATCGTGACATAAACTGATGGGCGTCAGGCTCTGCTCCTGCTACAATCTAGGAGTGACTTCCATCGCCAACATTTATGGCACCGTTGCCGGGGACGAAGTTGAAAATTTTCCCTGGGATTGAATGACATTGAGCCTCTGATTCTGAAGGTGCATCAGGTATCGGAGCCTTTGAAGATTGCTACTGTGCACCTAGCGACTCCATTGTGACGTCTCCACTGTGGAGAACTTGCCGATTCAATTGTGGCTTTCAGAGGCAGATACACGCGGTCCCATCCATAGCTGCCTCTAGCTACACCTAAAATTGATTGGGAGGTGGTCCTTGGAAAAGGAAAGGCCTCTGAAGGAGAAGCTATCGCCGCTGAACCAGGTAATCCGCCATCTCCTTCTGTAAGAACTCCATTTTCTCCTCCTCAGTTTCCTAGCAGATTGCTTTCTGAAGTTTCCCGTTTCCTGAATTTTGGGAGTGTTCCTGTTGAGGTTTCCCCCCCCTGGTATGAGATTAGAGGGAGAAATCCTTGTCACTCCCACCTCTCCTGAAGCTGTACCTTGGCGTAGACCCAGAACCACAGAAGATTTCCCCACTCCTAGCTTTACCGCTACTCCTCTTGTTACTATTGCCGCTTCTGTGCAAAGGGAAACATCAGTTGAATTAAGCTCGCTAGCCTTCTCCCTAAATCCCCTATTGTTTTCCACTCCCCTTAGAAGCTCACCCCCGATATCCCCTTTTCGAGCTCCTTCTCCTCCGAGTTCTCCTCCACCGAATATTCCCATGGCAGGAGTAAATCCTCCTATGACCTGAATCTAGGCTATTATAGCCGCTAGGTATGCCCCCCTTGTGTTACCTCAACCTCTCAATGACCTCCCGACAGATGGTTACCTCAAGCAGCTGCCCAAGTTTACAGGTGAGGGGGACATAACTGCAGAAGAACACCTAGAAGCCTTTTACCATTTCACAGATGATAATGTCATCATGCATGCAGACATATGGATGAGGATTTTTTTCCATAGTCTCCAAGGCGAGGCTAGAAAATGGTTTAAGGCCTTGCCTCCTAGATCTATTGATGGGATCAAAGCTTTAGAGAATGCCTTTTTGAGACAGTGGGGAGATAAAAAGGATTTCATGTATTACATGACAGAGTTTGGGTCGTTGAAGAGAAAAGAAGGAGAGTCTGTCTCCGACTTCTCCAAGAGATTTAATAAAATGTACAACAAAATCCCTGCTGAGATAAAACCCTCCGAAGCCTTTGCAAAGATCACTTATGATAGCGCCTTTGATCCCAATTTCTGCCTCCTGTTGAGGGAAAGAAGATCCACTACTCTGGCCCATATGCAGGATGCAGCTGTGGAGGTAGAATCTAATATATTGGCTTTTGACTGACTCAGGAACACTGCTGGTAGAAACATATCCAGGTAGAGGCCTGAAGCTTCCTCATCCAGTTCCTCTCCCCTGCCCCTTCAGACAGATGATACAACTAGAGTACTAAAATCACTTTCTGCCCGGATGGAAAGGTGGGATTTAGAAGGGAAGCCCATGTACAGAAATCCTCAGAATGCTGATGGTAGAGGTTTCAGGAGACCTAATAACAATGGACCACAGGCCTTCCCAAGGGAACAAAGGGAAAAGGGCAGAGAAGATCAAAGGATTCAAACCCCTATCCAAAATAACCTGGTTACTCATGAGGGAGGGGAGGAGATAGACGAGTTCGACCCCGAAATTCATTGTGTTGAAGAAGCTCCTCCTTTTCCCCATTTGACTCAATTTGCATATGAAAAATCCCTGATGAACATCCAAATCCATGAGTTAGGTAAGGGAGAAAGGGCCGGTCACACCTCTAACAGATACAATCTCAGGTCAAGAAAGAAAGAAGGAGACTTTGACAACCAAGACCAGCCCCTCATAGCAGAT